>QUSE01000028.1:429324-487371 GCA_006508115.1 Apiospora malaysiana
CACCCCCCACCCCCACCCCCCGCCCCCGCCCGCCCGCCCCCCCCCCAAGAATGGGGAAACCCACTGTGGGTAGTTTTGTATACAATATTCAACACCAAATATCTTCCTATGGATAGCGTTCTTCTGCTCCAAGCTGTGGAAATAAGTATACCTAGACATAGAAAAGAGGTAGAAAGGAGTGAGAATGAATCCCAACACTGGGTTAGGTGAGATCACCGTATTGAGGAAACAGCTTGACGTTAAGCACTAGATTAACCTAGGGCGTCAGGGATCAAATTTGGAGCTGGTAGGCCCACTCAGTACTGTACATAGAAACCTTAACCACCTGAATTGCGCCAAGAACTACCAGGCAACATTCTCGATAGGCACTTTGGACTTCTCTGAAACAAAAATCCTCATCCAGCTACTGCGGTCTGCAGTCTGCAGCTCGCTACCTTTGTCAGGTGCTTTCTTTCGGCATTTCGTCCTCCCAAACATTACCGCTGGAGAACGGTCGGGCTCGACCCAGAGTCATGCGCCTTTGCCGCGTCATACACCGTAAGGAACGGTCGAGGTCATGACGGGGTGGCTGCTCTCAAGATGGCCTTGTTCTGCGGGCGCTGCGAAGCGGCTTGACCATGCGGCTGCCTCGGTCCGTGGCACCAGCAGCAGCCAGAAGGTTACAACGCCGATGAGCTTGCTTTCTACGCGCAAACTGGGTTCTCACCCTAAACCTGAAGCCGACCCCCAGCGCGAGGCGCCAGAGCCGATGTTGTTTGGCAACGGCAAGCTGGGCGGTCGGAATCTCGACTCGAGCGGCGAAATAGCCGCCTTCTACCGCAAGCAGAACATGGCGTCTGCCATCCATATGCGCAACATCCGGGTCCAGAAGCCCAAAATTAGCGGTATCAGCGCCACGGTGAGCCCGCGCCACTGCGTCGACTCCAATCACATGAAGTACCTCGACAAGTTCGAGCATCCGATGCGCAAGACCGTGTTCGACATGTATGCTTCATGGGCGGAGCGGCCGCTCTGGTGCACTGGAGCGGCCTTCGGCGAGAAGCCCATCGTGAACAGCAAGGCCAAACGGTGGATCCAACGAGGTATACGAGAAGCTCTTCTGGCACGTGGTTACGACCGAGACGGGCGGCCACTGCAGAAGACGGCGGTGGCGGCAGCACCGCCCGGGACCAGGAATGGCAAGGCGGCGCCGGCGGCTCTCTACGGTACGCTGAAGGTCTTTACACGTACTCCGAAGGTACTATGCAGTCACAGTTTTTCCGATGTCTTGGAGACGATGAAGCAGGTGCTCGCCACCGCCGAACCGTTCTTATCAGGCAGTGACAACCGCGAAACCCGCAATCAGCCCGCCCGAAACAACAGCACACCTCATCACAAGCAAGGGAACCGGAGCCCTGCCAAGCCTGGTCCGACGTCAAAGAAGCCCCTATCGTGGATCTGACGGCTGTCCCAAGACTGATGGACGTATATGCAATTGCAACGTAGATGTATTGAAGATACCTCTGATAGACGCTATAGAATCTCGCTCGAGTATTTTCTGTGTCGTCCATGACTTGATGATGCTATGCTATGCTTGTACCGGTATGCGAGATTTGGAGTAAGATCAATGGCAGATTGCCAAGGGTCCAAGCTCGGAGCTTGGTTAGTGGTTCAATCCCGGGGGGGGGGGGGGGGGGGGGGGGGGGGGGGGGGGGGGGGGGGGGGGGGGGGGGGGGGGGGTCAACCACCCCCCCCCCCCCCCCCCCCCCCCTGCACCCACCTTAATTTATTGGGATAGTCCAGCGCTTCGAAACCAGGAACGGAAACAGGAACAGGAACAGGAACACGAAGCCAAAGCCAAAGCCACCTCGAAGAAAACGACCACCATTCGAAAAAACCAACCAACCAAACAACCACCCATCTCCCGAGAATCCTACTGACATCGACACATCTTGCATGCGCCCTTCCCTTCCCAGTCGCCAGACGTGTACGCTTACGCTCGAACAAGATGCTGGTCTCACTCACTGTCGGCAAAGTCGACGCTGGCGTCACTGTGCTTCTCACTCCCGATAAACGATTAGTACGTGTCCCAATCTCCGTGTCCCCAGAGCTTCCTCTCCATGCACTGCCACCACGGCCCAAATCCGACAAGTTCTTAGTCGCAAGCAGTCGCCAACACTCTAGGATAATGGCCTGGCCTCCGCATACTTCCAATTGATGCGGCATCATCCTTGGCGGGGCTCTTTGGACTGACCAGAATAAACCACCAGATCGAATTCCCTTCCATCCTCTTGCCTCCCAACATCGCCTCGGGCTCCATTGTCGACATCACCGTCGCGCGCAACCACGGATCCGAATCCGAAGCCGACAAGAAGTTCGCCGCCCTCCAGGACCAGATCTATGGCGCATTCGGAGCCGGCGAGCCCTCGGTGCCCGTGCTGCGATGCCGTAATGCCACCCAGACCTCGGTCGTACTTGAGTGGGACCCCATCGAGCTGGCCACGGCCGACCTGATCTCGCTCTCGCTCTACCGCAACGGGCAGAAGGCCGGCAACATCCCGCGGCCCCTGCACATGCACAGCACCAAGATCTCAGGCCTCGCCGTCGACACCGAGTACACGTTCCACCTGGTCCTGCGCACGAGCGCCGGCACCTTCAGCTCCAAGCAGGTCGCCGTCAGCACCCACAAGATGACGGACCTCAGCGGCATCACCATCACCACGGGCATCATGCCGGGCGCCACGCGCGACGCCCTGGGCACCGCCGTTGAGCGCATCGGCGCCAAGATTGTCGACGGCGTCCGCATCGACACCACGCACTTCGTCACCACCGAGGGCCGCGGCATGGCCTGGGAGAAGGCCGTCGAGATGAACATCCCCGTCGTCCGCCCCGAGTGGGTCGAAGCCTGTGAGAAGCAGGGCCGCATCCTTGGTGTCACCAAATTCTACCTGGACGCCTTGCGACCAGGCCCGCCCAGCGATGAGGTCAGCCGCGCCGACTCGGCGGCGCCGCAGTCGGGAACCTCGCCGCAGAAGGACCTGCCGCCAAGCCCGCCGAAAGAAGATGAGAGCGAGACGGCAGCGGCAGCGGCAGCGGAACCGAAGAGCAAGAAGGAAGAGAGCAGTAGCGAGGGCGAGAACAACCACCGTGACGACAGCGACAGTGACGAAGAGAACGAGGACAAGGCGAGGGCCAATGACTCGGAGCAGAAGGTACGGCTGGAGGATAAGAACGGCCAAAAAGTGGCCTTGCGGCCGGGTCAGTTGTCGTCTCAAGGACATTGGGAGGGAAGTGAGGATGGTGCGGACGACAAACAACCTGCGCCTTCACCTGGCGACGGCGCCAGCTTCCAGGATGTAGCTTTGTGATCAAATCGGATATGGAATGTATAGGGTGGTCACTACGCATTGGAGTTGAGGGTGTAGATTTTCGTAGTTGGTCCAGGACGGACGGCATCGCGGCCTACCGATGGAGACTACATATACTTCCAATCTATACGACGTAAACCTTTCCCCTCGAGCTTTGCTTCCAACGTCCTCTCCCACCTCCGCCACTACCCTTTACTTAACTTCTATACAACTAGTCATCATGGATAGACGGATACCCCTTTTTGACTCCCCAGCTAGTTGCCGTATGTGCAAAGTCGTCTCTTGATATGTGTTAAGCTTCCCAGTCATGAACACGAAGCGATATGGTTGATTCTAAGCCCGGAAGAAACGCCCCCCTTTTCTACTCCCCTCTTCCTCCTAGACATGTATTGTTGCTACGGCAGTACCTCCTCCCCCTTCCAGTCCCAGCACCGGCCCCGGTGCGTCTCGATCTTAGCCTGGGCCGCCACGACGTCCACGAGCCGTTCGACCGCGTAGTCGACGCCGAAGAGCTGTTCCTCGGGCACGTGCGTCCAGAACTCGCGCGTGAAGTCGGTCCGGACCGTGCCCGGGTGGTACGCCAGCGCCATGGCCTTGCCCCCCGCCGACCGCTGCCGTGCGAGGTGCAGGTCGAACGTCTTGGTCAGCTGGTTCACCCCGGCCTTGCTCGCCCGGTAGCTGTACCAGCCGCCCAGCGTGTTGTCGGCGATGCTCGAGAGGCGCGCCGAGAGCGTCGTCCAGGTCGCGTGGGACGGGAGGGCGAGTGGGGGCGGACTTGATGATGACGACGACGATGACGATGGCAACGAAGAAGAAAAGGAAGAAGAAGAAGTGGTAGGAGACGAAGAAGATGGAAGGAGAAGCTCGGCCCCCTTGCGCGGCAGAAACCGGTCCGCGAACCACTTCATCAGCATCAGCGGCCCCAGCGTGTTCACCTTGAACGTCTCGAGCGCCGCGTCGTACTCGACCTGCTGCGGGCTCCGCTCCGGGTACAGGATCCCCGGCAGCGCGAAACCCAAGTGCATGTGCCACTGGCCCCGGTCGGGCGGGAAGAGGGCCGCTGCGTCGTCCGACGCCCGCTCGATGCTGGACTCGGACGTGACGTCGAGGGGCAGCACGGTCAAGCGGTCACGTGCCGACGATAGCGAGGGCGACAAATCCGCCAGCAGCGCCTTCTTGGTCTCCGAGGGCGACGTGGATCGCGACGTGGCCACGATGGGGAGCGTGGTGGTCCGGAGGAGGTAGCGGGTGAGCGCAGCCCCTATGCCGCGATTGGCAGGACTTATGAATATCCAGGGCTTAGACATGCTTTCTCACAGGCCAGCGGCTTGATCCGGATCGCCAAGACAAGCACGGTGAGTGAACCTGTTGTTAATCATGTACGGGTTGGTGGAGGAAGTATAGGGAATAAACAATGCTATGAGATGATTGGGCGAGTGAGTACTATATTTGTTCTAGGTGCAGAAAAAACCCTACAGCTCAGATCTCACAATTTGGTACATGAGTAGATATGCTCGTATTTTCGCGTGTTCTATTAGGTTTTGGCGGATAGTTGAATCGGTTTGTATGCTAAGTAGCTACAAAGTCAGACGATGGATCAGCAACTTTAGTGATGAATCATCAATCGACCGTTTTGTCTCAGCCCAGGAATGTAGGGTTCAATCACGACAAAACAAGTGCAGTTATTCGGAAATTAGCAGCATAGTAGATTCATGGCACATCGCGGTCACGTTAATTCTGATATATAATGAATCCAGGTTTGTTTGAGTATATCTTTTGGCTGTTTCTATATGATTCGTACCTCCCGAGACCCTCATCAAACACCCACTATGCATGAGGAAGAAATAGAAACTGAAAGTAGGAAAGGGGATCCACGAGTCCCCGATTAAGCTGGCGTCATCCCCAAGCCCTCTAAGAACGCCGTGCATCAGAAAATTGCAGTCTGTGCTCCTCGGTATATACAAGGTCAAACAACCAGTACGCGCATCGCTTCGCTTCGCGCGCAGATCTAGGTATGCTGCCGGGGCTTCGTTACAAATGCACTCCCCCTAAAACGGAGAATGTCGAATCCTCGTAGTTTCAAGTCGTTCCAAGAACACCGTTTTGTACCGATAGGGAAATTATGCCAGTCAATGGCAAACGGTATCGTATTGAGGTAAAAAGTCCAGATCGCAAGCGGCGATTGACGTTGAGAAGAGAACAGGTCAAGGTCGTTCGAAGTTTAGAATTGTCGGGAGCCGTTCTTCTCGTCGATGTGTCGGAAACGTTCACGCTCCTTGCGGTCCTTCATCAGGCAGGCTGTTGCCAGGATGAGCAGGACATCAACGCCAACAAAGGCGAACACAGCCGTGAAAATGTTGTCGACGAAAACGTTGGTGAAACTCGTCAGGGGCCCGGCGCAGCCCTTGATCAACTTGGCGGCAGCAGGGCTCGGGCAGGTGGCGTCAGTGACAAAAGCAGGTGAGGTGCTGTTGAAATAACCACAGCATTGAAACTTGGTTCATGGTCAGTGCGGTGGGCTTTGAGTATTGTCCAGGAATGGAGAGAACATACGCGTGTCTGCATCAGAGATTGGACCTCAGGGGGCTGAGAAATCCAGATCTCAGAGAACTCCTGCTTCGTCTTCAATGTGGTGATCCACAAGTCCACGCCGATAATAAGACTGAAGAGGGCGTTCACGGCGATCATGTAGCCGGCAGTTTTCAAGAGTCCCCGGGCCGGAGTGGCCAGCGCCGGGAGAGTGAGGATGAAATTGATGAAGACCATGATGGCGTTCGCGATACCGGCTATATTATTCGTCAGTTCAGGATACCCCCGGGCAGCAATCTCCCATATCTCTACCCACCTTGCAAGGGGAACCGTCGGTACAGCAGATCTCGCGCAGCTCCCTCTCCTTCTGTCGGCGGGTCGAAGCAGGTGTTCAGCACGGTAACGGAGAAGCCCAGCATGATGGCACCGGTGATGGCGAATAGACCGTCGGCAGCCATGAAGGCGCCCATGATTTTGTTGACCATCTTTACTGATTTCCTTCAAGGAGCAGCCAATATGACTCTGGAATTGTTGGTCCCCAGGGGCTTGGCTGCTCAGTCTCTCCTCGTCGTGATTCGTAGGCCCGTACTAGATTTCGACTGATATCGTGGGATGATGGCGTAGTATGCTGACGACCGGCGTCTAGTTCAAGTAGCGATACGATTCAGGTCGTATGCGGGCGCGGAAGGGAAAGTGACGGTAGTCGGCAGCGGGAGCGAATGAGCGGAAGCGTCGAATTGTCTGTCTATACTAACCAGCAACACGACCAAAAAAAAAACATCTACGCCTTCGACCGGGAAGCGGCAGAGTAAGGGGAGAATTGAAACGAAAGGCGACAACGCAAAGCGATTAGGCAAACGGTAGAAAGAAAAGAAGTGAAATACGGACTATGCGTAAGATGGAGAGAAGAGAATACAGAGACAAGCACCAGGCCACAAAGCCGTCAGAAAAGTTGATAGGGAGTTCCTAGGTTGGAAGCGCTGCGGAACATCGCCAAGAAAAGGGAATAGCAGACGACGAGGGCCCAAAATCGTATCGAGACAACACGACGGACCACCATAGTGGGCATAGCACGAGCAGAAACGTACAGGAAACGCCGTTGGACTCCACCGGCGACGAGGAATGCACTGGCAGAACCGGGAGGGCTGCAACAGGCGGCAACTCGCTGCCCAGTGGCGCCCAGTGCTCTGCCACCATGCAACTCCGCTCGCCTGATAATGCAACCGCAATTGCAGACGAATGGCGATGCCTGGATCCCTGACACATGAGGTTTCATAGTCGTTAGTGTCACCAGATCTGAAGCAATGCCGCACCTGCTTCAGAACTCACCCTGTCACCCATGGCCATGGGGGGGGGGGGGCTTGGGCTTGGGCTTTGCACGTGCCATCTACGGGGCCGTGTCTCTTCGAGCCGCACGCTTCTGACCAATCATGGCGGGTCCCGTCTCAAAGTCCATCCATGCCTAAGAAGAAATCGAATCATTTTGTGTTCGAGCCTCCCTCGACCTCCATTTCGTCCCTACTCTTTCGATCCCTGGAACCCACCGTGGTGAAATACCATCGTGTCTTACCGCTCTCTTTCTCGCCGTGAGTCCGTGACAGCTAGCTAGACAGCTACCTAAACAGCTAGACAAAGCAGCCGTGAGACCCGAAAGGCACTCAAGCTTCTCAAGCTTCTCCAACGGTTATCGGCATGCAACGCCACACTCCCTCTCTCCCTCTTTCTTTCTCACCCTTTTAATTACACCATGTAGGTTACTCCGTACGTCTAGTCTAATTGATCGCTCATCCCACATTGCCATCCCAACACCCCCCATCTGGGCAAAAAGGGTCATTTGTTTGGTTTGTTTGCTGGGACGGATGAGATGTGCGCATGCAACAATCGATGGAATGTCAAGAGGTAAGTACATAGAGTACGCATCTTCGTTTACTCGATGCAATACCGATCTGGCAGTACAGTACTTTGACAGATGCGCATATTGATCTTCTGAGTCGCAGCTATGCCATGCATGCCCTGAGGTGGGCTTGAGACTGAAGATGGGCTAGCGGGAATAAGAAGGTTAGGTTAAGAGTAGTTTGGCAGGCACCTCCGTGACACGGTAATATAATGGTACTCTACTACTCTACTGGGGAGTGAGGATCCTCGTGGGCGCGCCGCACCACAAGGATCGGGGAAAATCACATCATTGCGTCATGTGCTTCTTTCCTCAACTCATCAGAAGCTCCATCATCCCATTTCCTCCCAGGCATAAAACAACGAAGGTTGCCGTGCTCTGCCCAAGTCCATTTGCCGTCGTATGTCACTGAGACGATGGGCGCATTCCAACTCGTAGAGGGATGGCTGAACTTCGTCCCGCGGTCTTCTCAAGGCCGCTGAATCCGACGCCTACGCAGGCAGACGCCCATAAATGCGGCATGGCACCCCCGGTAAAGACGCCAGTTCCGATTCCACGATGGAATTATTGCAAGGCGGTTCTGACAAGTTACGAATCCGATAGCAAACAGAACCAGTGCAGATGGAAGCAATGGGCTAAGTTGCAATGAAGCTTCCAATAAATAAAAGCCCGCTCGTCTGTTGACACAAGCCTGCCTGTATCAGAGATAATTATGCCGATTGCTTACGTCGAATACACAAGATCAAACTACCTCCTACTCACCTCTACATATACTCTGCATCATACCAACAAAAAACGGCTCGGGTTGATCTACTGAACTGCAGGGCAGGCCCCTCGGCAGAAGATGGTACTCTGCCATGCTCGAGACAAGTTCGGGCCGTCCGGCGTGATCTCCTATTATCATCATCATTATTATAAGCCTAATTGGAAGCGTTTTGTCCAATGATCAGGTCAAGAATGGAAGCGTTTACTGTTTTTTTCTCCCCACCCTCGAACAATATTCAAATTGGCGGCGACAAGTTTTGATACATCGCATTACATGTAGTTTGCAAGAGATGTCACCATGAATGCCTACAGTACCAAGGCTTGTTACGAGGATGTACTGCATCTTAAGCACTGCATTCATTGCTGCGTGAGATACTGGATGGAGTGAAATCCCACCAAAGTTACGATGATGAAGCAAGCAAACAGCTTGTCATGACGGAGTTTGGGACGGACTCTGCCTCTGTTTACCTTGGAATAGCACGCCTTGTTTGGTATCCTACCAACATCCTTCCAACACCCGCCTTCTTGTTCGCATGCGGAAATATCTGTTCTCATCAAGTTCAGGAAACAGGACAACGCTGCGATTACGTATAAGCCGTCGACCGAATTCTTTTAAGGCTAATTAGGCATGGCGAGCAAAAATTAAGCATTCTCGGGGAAGCGTTGCGGCTCTTGTCCTAGCAGGATCTAATAAGGGACGAGAGCGCTGCAAAGGGTTAGGACCTGACGGGATGTCTAATCTTTAAAACTGCACGTCCATACTCGATCCCGGCTCCTGCCAGCTATTGTGTCATTGTGTCAGCCCTGTGCCTGTGTCTATCAAAGGTTGCTTGGTGTTATACCAATGCTTCGAATACGTCTTGGCGTCAAAGTTGTCCACCTATTGCAAACCGTTCTCACAAGAGTCATCTCAAGCTGATGGGCCACAAGATCATATATGAACTCCACGTTGTGGGCTACAACAATTCCCATGAAGCCACGCCTGATTATCATCTATCGCAACCAGCAAACTCCAGAGTGCTCTGTCCATGAACCTCCCCTCCCACACCCTTCGCAAACCCGTTACCCAACTTACTTTGGACGCGCGCTGTTTCTCTCTCTCTCTCTCTCTCTCTCTCTCTCCCTCTCTTTCTTTCACACGCACTCTCTCCTCTCCCTCTTCCTCTTCTTAGCGATGTGCCACTAGCTCATTGGCCGTCGCGACTAGCGCTATCAGTCTACCCCCCCGCTTCATCCCCCCTGTCAACGGCTTTTTATGAGTCCCTAATATCGACATCCCTGTCGTGCTTGAAATGATAGCCAGCCTTGGCACCGGAACGACTTTCTTCTTCGCCAACCAGTGGACAATTGGGCGTACCAACAGTCTCGATGTACAGATCTCCTAGAGACCCCGAGTCGGCGGCTTTTGTCGCATAACTGCTACTCCTTACTCCGTAGATAGCGGCGACAAACCAGTTATTCTACAGGATAGTAAAAGGTAGCATTGCGTCGAGTATTCTCAAGCCAGCCCTTGAGCCATGCCCTGACGGCTACGTTTGTGATATCTGCATCAGTAAGAGTAGATCCACGGTGGGATGAAATTTGACCTTGACGGATACTGCCCCCGACCCTTGCTCATGCCCCCAGTCTCTTTAGTTCTTTAGGTCTTTAGTTGCAGTGAGCCGTCGAGAGTGTGGGACTATCTAGCTTCAACGCAGCCTATCAGGCAACATGGTGTTGATGGTGTCTACCAACCGCCGTGGTCGCTAAACGACAAATACTTATTACACGGGGGGTTCTCGTTGGTAAGAAATGTCATTTGAGATGACAAACCCCACTCCCTGTGCCCTCCTCCAGTCACTGCGATCTAGACATGCCGCTAACCCGCCCGCTCATGGACCTTGATTGCACAATTCGCCCTGCAGAAATCCATGAGTGCCGGGTGTCGTAGGCGAGCGAGGGAGATCCATGTTCGGTCAACTGACAACCACCTAAGAACATACTGTACGTCGTATACCACAATGGCATGGCTAGCTACCAATCGGTATAGCTACGTAGCTATTAGCAACCTGGATGTGTAGCTAGCAATCGCCTCAGCAGGTAGGCTATGTAGCTAGGGATTCGGTGAATCTACCTAGTATGAAAAGCCCGAAATCCTCATGGTAAGAGGAAGCAAGCATACCACTACATCAATGTATGTAACCTACAGGCCGTCTTGCAGGCGCACACTTGACGTACTGGCATGGCATGGCATGGCATGGCATGCAGCATGTAGTATGTAGTATGTAGTATGTAGTAGCAACGATTGATTGCGTCTTATGGGGCCCCCGTAAGCACTATCAATCCAAATCCTACACTGCGCCTGTCAGCTGGGACCGACGCACTACTGTAGACTTATTTGTTGGTAAGGGCTCTTCTCTTTGTTAGTGTACTGACGACTACTGAGCGGCCCCCCGATCCCCACGCAACCATGAACAAAAGACACTCGGTCGCCCCACTCGACTCTCTCCCGTCACAGTCCATGGCATGCTTGTCACTTTCTTAGCACCCCAGGGTAGCATACATACATACATGCATACTAGTAGTACCATACTACTACTACTACTTACTACTGGCAATCCCAGCTGCCCAGGCAGCCTGGGCCGAGCTCGACCGATCCCTCCTCTTGTTGGAACCGAGTTGAAAGCGGCACGGCAAGAAGTGGACAGAGTGTGTGCAGACAGACATATGAATCATCTGTCAAGGGCTACCTTTTTCCACACATGTCGCCGCGAAGGTTCCTTACTCAAGACCAAGCAACCTCAAGGCCTTGACTGGCTGCAGAGAACCGAAGCGGGCTAAGCGGCCGAGCGGGCACGACGCAACCGTGACACTCCTTCTTTTTTTCCTTTTTTCTTTTTTCTTTATTAAAAAAAGGCCAGACCGCGTGCAGTTGCTGCCGCTTCAACTGTCACGACCAGGGGCCATGGCCTGCAGCAACTCGTGTGCGCAATTGGCGCCGCCGATGATGCACAGGTTTCAAGGAAGTCTTGATAAGTACCTACCTATGCTACCCATAACTATGTTCGTCCGTCCAGCCAGCATGCCTTAGCTCCTGGATATAGCATGGCCAAGTCGTCCGTGAGCTCTCCTCTCCCGCGGCTCATAACATATGGGACTCAACTGCCCACTATGCCTAAATCGAATTGCTCTGCAGATTGCACGCCAGGGTTCGATCGTAGGGCAGGGTGAAGACAGTGAGCTGACAGCTCTGGACGCGGCAGAATGCGAAGCTCCCGAACGAAGTACAACGGTCAGGAGTGAACTCGTATGGTGACAGATGGAACATGTGTCTCATCTCTTTTTAGAACACCCAACCTTGGAGTAAGCATTGTCTGTCAAATGCAGCCGCCACACCACGCTCCGAGCTACGCAAAGAGGTATTACATTGCTTAGTCGAGTCATCTTGACACCGCCGGTCGTGTCAAGCTCCGAGGACGCAGACGAGGGTACGGAGTAGTCTTTGTTTGGTCTATTCCTTTTCTCTCTTACATATACCTATGCTTGCACACGGGCCGGTGGATACAATGTGTATGACAAGCATGTGTTACCTACCCCTTTGAGTCTACCGTACAGGTTAATAACTGGATTCCTGCTGTTTGATGGAAATCTCACCTATCAATCCCGATGAGGTATTCACAAACGTTTCATTCAAAGGAAGCAGATCAAATGGACACTCAGATATCTGGTTTATATTACTCCGTAGTGCTTTTGGAAATAGACCAAGATATCACAATTATAGTACTACGTAGAGATTCAGAAGAGACTTGTCCAGGCCCCTGGTTCACGAGTAGCCCAAAGTCTCGCGGGCCGCCCTCTCATATTGTTTTCCCGGAGAAACGTCCTTCCTTTTAGGGTATAGCCTAGTTTATAAGTCAATGGCCCGTGATGGGACTGACTAACAGAGCCTTGGGGGCTGGAACAAAGCTGATGGCCACCTCTCTCACCAACGTATGTACTGTAGGCATTGTACAGAGTACGTACCTTCGACCCGATACGTTGTCAACGATTCCAACATGTATACTGCAATCGACGGGCTTGCTCACATAATCGTGACCAACAGATTTCGTGAAACGACTTTTTATCCTTCGACCTTGCCCGCATGCTTTCCAAACTTACATGCATGAGTAGACAGGCAGACAGGCAGACAGGCAAACAGGCAGGCAGGTAGGTAGACAGAAATCACATAGGTAGTGTTAAAAGTCAAAAGTGACGCCTCCGTTTCGTGACTGAAGCAACCCAACGGAAGTTCGAAGTTCCATCTGTAAGGTATAGACTTATCAGATAGCTACCGGCGATCAATAGATCAGTTAAGAGCAAGCAGCTCGAGCTGCCAAAGTCACCAAGTTGTGTAGGTAGTAGTAAAGTACAAGTAGACAGACAGATAGACAGACAGTATGAATGTAGGTAAGTGTTACAGTAGAGTAGCATGCCCGGTCCATCAAATGCACCCGACCACCATCGACGACCCAATCCCAGCCCCCCCTTTGGCTGCTTTTGGGGGGGGTGGTCCACCCACACTGCACTGTTCATTTAATGGTTCATGGGGTTTGAAGAAACGAACACCTGGATTGAGAGCCGGGGGGGGGGGGGTGTTAGGTACGAATCACCATCCATGGGCGCGGAAGGGGGGGTGTGAGGCNGCCCAACGGCCGCCCCCGCCGCGCCCCCCCCCCCCCCCCCCCCCCCCCCCCCGCCCCCCCCCCCGCCCCCCCCCCCCCCCCCCGCCGCCCCCCGGCGGGCCGCGGCGTTAGGTACCCATCACCATCCATGGGCGCGCAAGCGTGCGAGAGAGGCAGAGAGACAATCTCTTGGATGGGGAGAGTCTCCATTCGCTAGCGTCCAGACTGGAGAAGACTCCTCCCTTGGTGCTCTGGGATTACAGGTAGAGGGACTAGAGACTAGAGACTAGAGGGAGGACTAGTCGTAGAGGGACTGGAGGGACTGGGATACTGCTGCAGGGTAGGAGGGATAGGACAGAACCCGAGGGTTGGATATTCTCCAAAGGCCGCCACGTCCCCGCCTTCTGCCTTTTAAAGTGTCTGGTCATGGCCGCAAGAGCCCGTGTGCTACCACCTCGCTATCCTCTTTTCAATCATCCCGCATTCACCTTTCCTGAATCGACACTGACATCGAATTCCGTTTGGTTTCTCGTGTCTAAGGAACCGAGAAGGGAAACACCACAATCAAAAGCTTACAGTAAGTGCATACCATCTTTCATCCATCAAATCTGTCCTGTCTATCCATCCATCCAACTGTCTGTCGTCTGTCGTCTGTCGTCTGTCTACTTGTCCGTCTCTGCCTGTCTACACTCTGCACTACCTCCCATACACCTGTCCGAGTGAGTAAGTATACTTGCTACTCATATTCATCGCCTCCCTCCTACTCACAGCGCACACACCTTGGCCGTGTATTTGTATTTATATATAAATATATGCATGCCAGCTCTTGATAAGTGGGTGTTGATGATGATGCTGGAGAAGGAAATGATGATGATGATGATGTATTTGGAGGCTCTCTCTTTTCTTTTTGCATTGCTTGCTACCTACCTCTCTCTCTATACCCCTCCACTGCCATTGGTCACAGCTGCCCAGGTGGAATGAACCCAAGTCGCGGGTCGTTGCGTTCGTTCATGTTGCTGAGTATTTTCTTCTCTGGCACCCGGCCATCTTCGTCCTCCCTGCTTACCGTTGGCTCAATTGATGGATGGATTGGGCTGGTCCCTGGAAAACGAAGGAAATCAACAACATGAACGAGCCGATTCCTGTTCTTGTATATTGATTTTTGATATACTGGCGATTGATGTACACATACATACGTCAACGCATCCCATTACACTGCCCACTCATTGTTCCCGGTTGCTGTTTGGCGTTTTCTCTCTTTTGGGATTAGGAAGGCCATGTAACTGTGGCCGTCCGTTCCAGCCCGCCCTACTTTAACCTTGGCCTGTAATTGTAATTGCTTGGTACTTGGGTTGACTGACAAGACGCGCAGGAAAGAAGCACAGAACACCCCCAAACAAGAAAAAAAGAAGAAGAGAGATACCCGTACCCCATCCATCCACCATCCACCAGGCACCACCGACCCAAGCTTTAACCCAAGCAAGCTGGAACCACTGCCATTCGATACCCCATTAGGAATTCTGCCACGGCCTTTTTCTGACACCTTCATCAACGCCATCTGCCTGTCAAACAAAGCAAGTAGTCCGGAGGAAGAAAAAAAGAAAGAAAGAAGCATTCTGACACTGTCATTTCATTTCAAGCAAAAGGTAAGTTAGAGGTCACCCCTCCTCCCCCCATCTTTCTCACTAAGCCAATAGGGCGTCCAATCATTTGGGGCCGTTTGCTCTTGGTCGCTCTCGAACAGGAAGATTGACATTGAAGTCTGAATGGTGTATTGATTGGAAGGTACAGGCCACCTCTACATATCCACCCACTAAGGCACGATTCATACGCCAAAGCAGTCAGTTCTGCCTGCACTGCTGCACTGCTGCACTGCTGCACTGCTGCACTGCTGCACTGCTGCACTGCTGCACTGCTGCACTGCTGCACTGCTGCACCCACCTAGTAGTACTGCACCTAGTACCTACTGCTGCTACGCTGATACGCTGATACGCTGCTACCACTACGCACGCACGCACGCACGCTACCAACCAACCCTGGAGAGAGCCCCTACCCACTGAAAAGCACGCCCCTACCACTACGTCTACTTTATCATACTTAGACTGGGGACTTGCGCGCACTTGCAACCCCTCGACACCCACCGAACCGACCCAAGGAACAGAAAAAAGGCGCAAGCACCCATTTCTGGGACCCGACCATTCCTCACTGGTCATTTTCGCCTTTACTTTTCCTTCCCAGTCAAGCCAGTCCAAAGGGGAAATAATAAAAAGACACAGAACATAAGCACAGGCTGCAATTGCCTGCCACCCACCCCCCATTCCCGCTCCAAAAACGCTGCCACCGCCTGCCTACTACAACAAGCTACCACCAAAGCAGCTTGACCCGACTACCAACTACAGAAAGAGGCTCTCTCCGCTCGAGGCCAGATTCAGTATAGGTCGTCGGCACCACACTCAAAACAGCATCTCCACCACTTTTTTTTTTGCCTTTTTCGTGATACCCTCGTAGTATTGCCGTCTAACAATGGCCGACATTACCGACCAACACGACCAAACGTCGCCCAACGATCTCGACGATGGCCATGCTATCGGCAATGGCAGCACCGAGCCTCGCGGTGTCAAGCGCGCCCGCCCTAGTGTTGCCGACGACGACGACGACGACGACGAGAAGGGTGGACGCGAGCGTCGCAAGATCGAAATTAAGTTCATCACCGATAAGTCGCGTCGCCACATCACCTTCTCCAAGCGGAAGGCTGGCATTATGAAGAAGGTACGTTGCAATCCCAATTGCCCGCCTACTTAAGCAAATTCTTCAGTTCCTTCGTATCCTCCTGCACTGCGCGTCGGTTCAACGCGATTGCTTCCTGTCCGCTATCTAGCCCGGCGCGTTCTATCTGGCTCGCCCCACGCGATTACACTTGGGGATCATCGTAATGAACAAGTCTGACAATGGTGATTCTAGGCTTACGAGCTCTCGGTCCTCACGGGCACGCAAGTCCTTCTTCTGGTTGTATCAGAGACCGGTCTCGTCTACACGTTCACAACGCCCAAGTTGCAACCGCTCGTCACTAAGGCTGAGGGCAAGAACTTGATCCAGGTACGTAATTGTCCCTTTTACCGAGTCGGCCCACGGATTAAAGAGCCGCGTTCTAACTTCTTGGTAGGCTTGCTTGAACGCGCCTGAGCCTAACCCTGGCAACGAAAACGGTGGCGACGACCCCAACCAGGTTGAGTCGCCCGAGGAACCTCCCAACCAGCATTTGCCACCTCAATCGAGCCGACCAGGCATGCCGCCGAGCCATATGCCACCCGGCTACGGCATGCCCAATGTGCCTATCGACCCCCAGCAGCAGGCGTTGGCTTACTCCAGCTACGTCCAGCAGCGCGGTGCGCAATACGCTATGCCTCCACAATCAGGCATGCCACAGCACACCTCTCACCAGTCGTAACGACAATACTGCAACAAACTCGATTTGTTCTCACCTGCGCCAACCTGATACCCAGAATATAATTGCATTCACACGAGCCTCTCATTTCTTACCGAATTTTGATAAACACTGCGTCATAATATTCGAGGCTACGGTGCGGCGTTGTTCGGTCGCCTTGATTCTACTGCTCTTTTATTCTTTCTTTCTTTCTTTCTTCTTTTGTTCTTTGGGTTCTCGATCACGACGACTTCAGACCCCAGTTCATGTTCTCTCCTCCTTTGAACACGTACTGCCGTGAGCTGTTTGCATCGGAGAAATTGGACGGCTTACGCCTCGTGTGCGTAGTCCAAAATTTCAACAAGTTAATCTCAATATTTCTCTTCGAAGGCCATGCTTGTACATGGTCTAATGAACATGGATGATATCCTATCATCTCGTCACGAGGGGATATATAACCGTCTGTGCTTGTTGCCGCGAGAACACTTGGTCGAGTTTCTCTCTTTTTTTTCTCCCCCAACGTTCCATCTGTCTGGTTGCGGTCCGTCAGGGGAGGGGGCGCTGGACTGGTCGGTGACTTGAATACGGCGCACATCGACGCGGCGCATCTATGCATTGCCCGAGGGAGGAGTCTAGGGGTTCTGCGTAGGGATTACGACGGACGAATCACGATTCATGCATGGTGTGGCTATGATGGCAGGGGACTGGGCCCACGTGCCGAAAGGTCTGTGAGTCGATAGCCATCGTCGCATCACACATTGCGAGGGTGTACATGCCTCTGGGGGAAGTGCCTTTTCCAGTCACTCTTTCAACGGCGGCTTGGCCCGGCAATGTTTCCCGCATCGAAGATACCTATCGCGTCGATCTCATGGACTCCCATGGAAAAGGCGGAATGTATGATAGCAACTTTCGGACGTTAGAGTCGATCACACAATGATATTGGTAATCGTGATCTATTTTCTCCATCCATTGCTTCTTATGTGACTGCGTAGGCCTTATCTTCAGCCGTTTACAGTAAGTCATGGGTGCCAACAGCAAACATACCAGGGAAGGAATCCTTTCTGAGTGGTACGAGCTGTGTGCTAGTCGAGAAGTCTGCCATCTGAAGACGATGCAACAAACAATTAGCAGGTGACACACGATGGTACCTAATTCAACGAACAACGCAGGAGCCTGCAATCACGACCTGGCAGGTTGGGCTTGGCCAATACCATGCTCAGTTGCCCGACGTTGTTTGCGTCGCACCCAGGTCGCAAGACAATAGCAACCTATGGTTTGTGGGGGATATTGCCGAGAAACTGGCGAACTGCCAATAACGTATTCTGGACAGTGATACCGGATCGCCGTATGGGCGGCTGTCTGGCTCGTCCGTGAAGCTGCTTGTGACGTCCTTGTCGTGCCAAGATGCCGAGGTTATGGAAACAGATCGGGCAAAGCGGGCCGAGAGGAAATGTTATAGCAGTGCTGCTTGCTCGACGTCAGATGAGTGTTCCATTGACAGAATGAGTAGATGTCGACTTCGGGAAGCGCGGACTCCACCCAGTCCGATGGCGGGCCCATCGTCCATTGCCATTTCCATTATCCACAAGATACAGCCAGCTTGGAAATGCGAGAATGGAGATTCGAGTCAAATGATAGGGGATAAGGGAGAATGTGGAAGAGGAAAACGAAGTGAATGCTGGGAGTATTTGTTCATATACAGGCGAGGACAAGGAAAGGGTGGGGGGCAGGGGCGAATTAAGTTTTTGGGTGACATAGCAGCTCTATCTTCCATCTCTCTTTTGATCGAGTCCCTATCCGAAAAAGAATAGGTAGATGGCGATCAAAAACATTAAATGTGCCGGTCAGGTACGGTTGATTTGGACGGGAAAATACCCGAGGTCCCGCGTTTTCGGTAAGGCAGTAGACCAAAGGAAGTTGAGTGCCTTGCATTTTACCTTGCATTGGTAGGTACTTGTCGTCCAGGCTTCACGTACATTAACCAGCACCTATGGGAGACTATTCTTAACCCCTTCCTAGGTTGGTAGGTACGTTGCAATACCCCTACAAAAGAGTCATCCGGGTGTTGCGAAGACAAGATTGAATGAAGTGTGTTTATCAACGGCTTCCTATTGAATGCAGATACATCAATCATCACATCCACATGTCCCAAACAGGCAATTTGTGGTGTAAGTGATGCATGAGCTCCGAGACGGTTGATAAATCAGGGTGTCATTCCTTGTTCCGGACCCAGCCGAGGTTGAATATATGTGTGTGTGTGTGTGTGTGTGTGTGTGTGTGTGTTATAGTCAGTCAGATGACAAGTGTTTCTTGGTGATGTGACACGGTTCGGTATCTGATGATACAGGGCGCGGCTGTGAAGGGGCAGGTTTCATGATGCGGTTTTGGGAGACTCAACTTGACGATTCCCAGGGTCTTGGATGTCGGGGCATTTGTAAAAGTGGAGTTTACGGGGGTATGGTCGCCTGGTCGCGATGGTCAATGGTCGATGGTTTACCAGCTACTCGTACTAAGTAGACTCAGCTTGCCTCACTTGGGTAAGTGTGGGAGTGGGGGCAGAACAAGACGACGCTGCGCGAGACGCGAGAATGAGCATGTTTCTGCTTCACTGAGCAGCTGAGATCTACATGCAGAATGCGGCTGGCAAATGTACCGGTACTTCTAGACAACGGGACACTACACCAACACTGTCGCCAGTGAAGCTAGGATGATGGCATTGGTGATAGGTAAGTAGGCACGGCGACTCCAAACGGACGTGGCCCTTGGGTGTTATTTCAATCCACGACAATAATATTGAACGTTTAAACAGCAGATCTCGCTTGCTTTCGCCTAGTAACGCCCGTCCTCCTATCCATGCCTTTGTAATTAACCATCAAATTATCTCGTATGCAACCTCAACCAGCGCCAACCACACCCAAAATCGGTTCAAGGGGGTTTTCGGGCCCATTGTCCATTCTCATTTTTCTTCTTATCCGTTCGTCGACGTCATGCTCATGGCGGTATTCCGGTACGAGCAGAAATTCCGACCCGGGGAACGACCAAAATCCCATTCACCTTGCACAAGCTTAGTGTTCTGATGTGACGGTATAGCGTCCAACCAGAAGACTGCCCACGAATACACCGCCAAGCACCGACAGGAAGTACCCAACATTCATCGTCATGACTGCCAACATGCTGTATAGGTAGGCACCGTATTAGCTCAAGTGTCCCTGGGAAAACACGGGAAGGGGGTAGGGGAATGAAGCCGGAGAAACGTACAGAAGATAACCAACACCCGCGATGACGGTATCAATGACGGCGCGCAGAGGGTCGACGCTCAGCCGCCAGGGGCGGGCGTGAGTCTGGACCTTTTTGACCACCATGACGTCCTCCTCGACGCCGTTCTCCGACAGCGTCATCTTCTTGGCCAGGCTGTCGGCCGACACGCGCTCGGCCATGGGTAGCTTGCCCTGGACGGCGACGTAGCGCCGCTTGAACTCCTGGTCGAGCCAGCGCGACTCCTGGATCGACTTGAGGGCCAGCAGGCCGCGCAGCAGCGTGCCCAAGACAATGAGGAAGATGCACGTGGCCGCGTAGCCGCCCGCGCTCTGCGGCGTCCACGCCATCGAGTACAAGGGCGTGCTCTGCGACGTCTGGAACACCGACATCATCATCATCATGCCCCCCGAGGATGACGACGAGTGACCGTCGCCTGACATGGCCATGCTGGATCCTGACATATCCATGTCTGCCATGTCGCCGTGAGGTGCCATTATGTATATACGGATTTGGTCGTAGTCGTAGTCGATGCAAAGCGGTGGGTTTAGGTTTGGTGGTTATTAGTGGTATTAGTGCAGAAAGAGCAGGCGCCAGTCCTGTAGAGTAGATATTCTCGCGGAAGAGTGTGAGTTTTTGATGTGGTTGGTTTTGTGAGGATGGATGAGGTCCGGCCTAAGTCATGAAGGTTCAGATAGAGGGAAGTAGCCAGTCTTAGTACAGAGGCGCCGAGTGAGGGGCGCGCGGCGGCTGGTTTAATATATTAAAATATGAGCAAGTTTGCGACCTTTTTTTTTCGTCTCTCGAGTCTCTTCGCCCCCCCCCCCTTCCCGTGTTATGTATCACCCGAATTGGAGGCTAGTGCGACTCTTCAGTCCCGGGGACAAGCAGCAGCAGCAGCAGCAGCTAAGCCGTCCGAAATCGTGTATCGTTTTGAGAAGGTTATTCAAACACGCAGCCAAGAACTCCCGACGACCCTGTTTCTCTGGGTTGCGAAGGAGGACCGCGAGCGGGAGACGAGCTGGGGACCGGGGTTGGTGAGTCTAGACTGTCGAGACTGCTTGCTTGCTCGTTCGCATGAAAGCTTGATGTTCCGAGTCCCCCTCCCCCTAAAAAAGCTGGGACACCTTGGCATGCCTGATCTTCTTCTGGTTCCTGGGGAAGCAACTTCTCCGCGAATGAAGGTTTTCTCCTTCTTGTTTTCTCTCTCTTGGCTTTTATTACTAATTTGCGATGCTGGTGGAAGGGATACATGTAGAGAAGGAAGGTTGAGCAAGGTTATTTATTGTGTGTACTGCAGAGAGTGATGGTCAGCCCCTACAGCACGGAGTACCTTTCTTTGAAGACAACATTAGCCACGATTACGACGGCCAATTATCTACGACTACCTACTTAAAGTAAGTCGTAGATTATGATTACCTACGACTAGGTTAACTGACTTCGCTAGTGGGTCGCATCCGAGCATTCTTCCTTCGGTCGGCATCTTCTTCTTGCCTGCTGTTACTAAGCCAGCTCTTCTTAACATCGTTCTGTGATTTTTCGCGCCCAGCGTCCATCCTGGGATCCCGCCATCGTCGAACGTTGTGGGCTTTGTTTTGCTCAAATGTGCTCAACAAAGGACAGGGTCAACAAGTCAACAAGGGTCAACGAGGGTCGACAAGGGTCAACAAGGGTTGACAGGGTCTTGAAGTCAAGTTCGGTTTCGTCTAAGACTAATTAAACCCGAACCCGCTGGTTCGTTCATTCCAACTCTGCCTTCCCGACGTCACAAAGTCTTCGTTTTCTCTCTCCCTTTGTAGTGGTACAAACAACTTGGAGGCACAGGTAAACATCGGAACTCATCTATCTAGAGTACAAGACAATATTATCAGCCCAATAGTCTAGACCGCCAACTTGGCTCCGGCTCCGGCTCCGTCTGTGCCCATCTCATCTGCTCTCTTGCGATCTGCGGCTGAAACAAGCCAGCCGGCCATCTGGGAATATCTGACAGTCGAGAGACTGACATCATGCTAATTCATCCGTCGCTGCCAACGCGGGCTCTCCGGAGATAAAAGGTGAAAAGTGAACGTCTGGGCTCCGGATCTCCCCTATGCTCCTTTAGGCCTTCTCAGCGACCAAGATGAAACGTCCCCATGTCCATGCGACGATGCTATCTTCAATCCTCTCTATCCACGATCGCTTCCAGCTTGTTATCTAGAAACATTCGAGCAGCTGTCGCCGCAAGCACGCTCGCCGCGGGCCCGGGTGCGCCGGTTTTCGAAACACTCACGAACTCCTTTCTTAGGCACAGGTGAACCAAGGGGGGCATGTATCCTCTCGTTCGCTTCACGATCAAGGAGTTTGCTGGCTACCTCACAGGTGGCCAGGAACACCGCCCTTGGCAGAGCTTGCTAGACCACAAACGTAGGAATGTTCAAGCGACTCTGGCCGAGTCTCCTCTCTTCAATCGCCTCAAAAAGCTGGATTAACCCAATCCACTGGTCGAACTCGTCGTCTATTGCTGCATAGCCTCTTCCTGACGACCTTACTACACCATGTTTCTATCCACACCACTCCGCCCCAGGCACGTATCCAGGGATGCCTCCCGTCGTCTTTCTTTCTTCATGACTTGTGAGGTGGACAACGTGATGATATTACCCACGAGGTCGCTATGTCGGCAGTACTACCAGAAAGGCCACTTACACAGTATGGATCGATGAACTAGCTTGCCGGTGTAGGTAAAAGGTGCACCCTGCAAGTGCGTAGCAGTACTTGCTGTCGAGGTTATATCGTGCCAGAGCCATAACCCCGAGACTTGATGTCCCTGTGTAATACCAGGGAGACGGTGAGCTGGTTATCATGCAATTCATGCTATGAAACGATAGTTACACTGCTTCCCGTAGAGCGCCATGGTACTTACATAGAGCTTACCAGAGAGCTGGTCTTGAGCCAAGTCTTGGATCACCTTACAACAAAGTCTATTCTATCTAAGAAGTAGGTAGGCGAGGCATTGATTCACATCTACTGGAAAGAACAATAATGTGCATTGCCCCATGATGCTGTTTGCTATGATCACGTTGAGATTGGTCGTTTGGAGTAGGAACTCTCCTTTGTCGGCCAGCGAAGTCGACGATGAGGTGTCGCAGTATACGTGGTATCTGGCGGCCTGGCTATGTCTACCTGTGTAGACTCGGCCGTTGCTGTTCGATCCATACAGCTCTATCTTGATCGCCAGCGGCCATAGCAAGTCAAAGTAGCTGCCTGCATTGCGAATTGTTCCGCCCTTCTCTGTTCGAACTAGTCCAAGAAGTTTACAGGCAATGGCTCAAACTTTTGCTGCGGATACCATGCGAGGGATGAGGATATCGATCCAGGATGTATTAGGATAGCTCCAGTAGTGTGCATTGCACATATGCTACGGCGATGACCTCGATCTCTTTAGGCTGGCCCACGATGCGACTGGTAACTCGTACCATTCCCGAGGTTCACTACACTCTGACCCAGTCACCCGTCTCGGGAAGTTATCAATGTCCAATGAAGATATGACAGTAATATACGCTGAAGATCTGACAGTAATCTAGACCCGAAACCCCGACTTCAGGATTCTTGGACTGGTCAATAGACATGGAACAGATTCTTTCCGATCACCGCTAAGATGACCCATGCTGCGAGGTTATGGTCATGGATCTTTGACATACCTCATAACATGGTGCTACCGATCAATTTCGTGGGTGAGCTTGGGATTTTCGACGAGAAATCGACCCACGATGAGTCGTGTGCTTATGAGAAACCGCCGGGCAGCCGTGCTATGTCACCTCCACCGTTCATGATACTCATGGCCCAGCCATCGTTGGTCTCGGAATGACTAAATACTTCGACAAGGCATTCGACTGCTTGAGTAAATCGATGCTAACGTATGAACTTGTTACCAAGGTGTCTTCTCTTGTGGGACAAGCAAGCACGACTGTATAGGTGAGTGTCAACGGCGTGAAGCTTGTGGGGACATATGTCTCCATGTGTACGCTCATGAGGCTGCACAAGCGGTATATCACGGAGACATATAGTATATTTCGCTATATACTTCCATCATAGACCGTAGTGGACAAGCTCTTCCGTTGTGGGCTCATCAATGTGACAGTAAATCACAAATAATGCGTGCTTGTTGGTCTGTGGAAGGACCTTTCATCGGCAAACCCGTCAGCTATGTTGACCAAGAAACATCGCGTTTATCCCACTGGCCATCCTGCAAGGGCAGAGACACTTGTTTGATATTATCCAAATCATATCGGGCAGAGTACTATGCACCAGAAGTATCGTTGGTAAGGTGAGTGCGCATCGTGGACTTCACATGTAGGAAAACAGATTCCCAACCCCTTTTTCTGGCGGTGGCTGGCTTGGTTTGACAACGAGTTGGACAGTACCAAATGTCGACCTACGGTACATTATCTAATACAAAATGCGTCGCCTACCAGTCATCGTAGTCATAAAGCGAAATAAGACACAGAAGACCACTCTCAGCCTTAGTGCTGGGTAAGGCTCAACAGAGACCATATGGGATAGATGATGTGCCACGCCCAATGGTCCCAGAAGACTGCTCTCAAATGAAGTTTTGTTGGAAGTCAGGTAGTTTAATGGAGTTACGACAAGACTTACCTCTTTGAGCTCTCCTCTGATGTAAACGGGGAAAGGAGTCCTTACGTTCTATTTTATTATCAACCTAAGGTATAGAGACCATACCCCTAACATTGCCATATGCTTTACACAACTTCCTCTTCTCTTGTTTCTGGACCGAGGGAGGAGTGTGTTGACTGAACGCAGTATGCCCGCCGCATGATCAACCCCCGAACCGCCAGAAGATGTTCGCTCCTCGAGGTCATGTTTATTTGTTTGTATGCTGTGCGGACCATGCTCAGATGTTGTCTACGATCTTTGAGATGGCCGGCGGAGACACACGAAGCCTACCTGGGTTACCTCGCTCGAGCTCTTATGCCCGCATCGAGACTGGGAGCCCTTGATCTTATGATATCATTGCAAAGACCGAGAATGTTGCTTTCTTCTATCCTTCCCCTATATCTACGCTCCTTTACTGATGTCCAGGTGTGAGAACAGCATGGCAAATAGTTGGGTGTTGTGAGGGAGCCCGCATGCGGAAAACACTGGCAGACAAGCAGTGCCCAAATCACCGCCGCTGTCCGCGATCTGGACAGAGTCAATCTGATGACAGCCAGTCCAATGAAAGCAGTGGGATGATGGAGTCAACTTTGGGCTTCATGGCTATACGTGGGACCTCCGGAACCCTTGATTAGAATGCGCCAATGGGTCTCCTCCTTGAAGCAAGACAGAATACGTGTATAGAGTCAATAGTGCTTGCCACCAGAGATTCACACAGGATGCCTGCACCGCAGGACAGTATTACAGCCCCCAATCTGTATGTAAGTATGAATAGTCATACTAATCAGGTGATTTGTATTGCCTGACGGTGGATTCTTCGAAGGACCTTGGGCGTATGGGAGATGGCACTGGTCTTGACTTCACCATGGCAAGGCTTCACAGGTAAGCAAGTCTATCATAAGCATACAGCATGGTTCACCCCCGACACATAGTGACTTCTATGCTGATAGCGACACATAGTAACAGCCAGGTTGACGTATTCCGACGACATGTCCAGTTGGCAAAGAGCCATCCGTGCTACGACAAGAGTATTATGGCACTCCGATTCTCTCTCCCAACCATGTCTTTCCCCAGGTCTCAAGAACGGCAACAAAAGGCGAGTTTCAGGGGCAAGGTAGTTTTATTTTCCCTTTCATGAACGGCTATTTCTCCCCTATGTCTTGTCTCATACGCGCGAAATTGGGTTATGCAGCGAGCGACTTGCTTGACGGACATACCCCACCCAACCACGTTAATAACGCATGGGGTCGTAGCAGCAACAGCAGCAACGGCAGCAGCAGTAGCAGCAGTAGCAGCACTAAGTGCTTTTGACATGGTCGGAGAGACAGCCGGTAGACAGGCGAGATTCCCGGCAGGGGTGGGAAAAGGCACAGCTTCAGAAAAACAGAAAAAGCAAACATGGGCAGCTTCAAGGTTTCCGGGGGGGTGGTGGCGGCGATCGGCGATGCAAGGGATCATGGGTGTGTGGCTAGGTATGTCAGTCAGTCAACCTGGATTTGGAAGAGAAAACAAAAAGGATAAGCTTGTTTTCCGAGCAGACCTATGGATCAAGCATGTATTGTATGCATATACAGATACTTCGAATTATCCTGCCGACCGAAAGAAGTGAGAAAGAAGAAAGAGACGACGAGTCTAATCCTACGCAAGATGAGAAATTGACAATCCAATCGCCTGTGGCCCTTTCCCCTGGCATCCTTCCACCATTGAGTCTATTCCTATTCCTATACCTATACCCGATTCAGATGAACCCTGTTCGTCCAAGGCCGAGAACGAGATTTGTGACAATGCGATGTGTCGAAACCATGCGCACGCATGCTTGAAAGGGAACCCAGTCACGTACTGTATGTGGACAAACAAACATGGCATTAGCACGAAGAGAGAGAGAGCGAGAAGAGAAAGGAAGAGGGAGATCGACGCAGGGATCTACGATGCTCCATCTCCCCCATCGCCGGTTCCCGCACGGGAAGGAAAACAAGATCCCGGATATATAGATGAAGGACGTGCTGATCGAACCATCTCCATAATAACTACGTGTATAATTCATTGAGGCTATAGAACACACCATGTCATATCCGTGTGTATGCCCATTCGCAGCAACATCTTGGGCCACTTCAAGCGGCACTGCACGTCTTATGTATGCATAAAATGGAATGTGTGAATCCGCCATGGCAGCCTCATGTTGCCCAGGAGCGAGCACCCAGCACGCAACCCCGGGACACGATATCCCGACCTGCATTACCGGCAGTCGCAGTGTGGACTTGGCCAGGAACCCCATCTTATGCTACTTGTCACGCAATGTTGCGCGAGCGGTGTGATCCGACGCATTGGCAGCCAGCCGGGGCCCTCATCCGCTTCTTGTAATGCATGGTCGTTGAGATGGTTGTGTGTGAAAAGCAAAAGGCGAAGAAAAAGAAACGTACTTTGCCTTGGTCGCTTGCTGGATAGGGTACCCGTAACCCCAATGATTAATAAATTGGAGCTCATCTGTTTATATTCAAAACGAGAAAACTTGCCTAAGGTGACCGCATTATTTGGAATAGTGAATCATGCTAGAATTGTTCCGTCTCCCTCTCTCTCTCTCCCTCTCTCTCTCTCTCTATCTCCCTACCTTCCGGATGGGTTAAAGTCGCCATTTCTTACAACGTCGTACAGACAAGTCCAGAATAGGCAGGCGAGGATCTCGGAATCATGGACCGAAGCCATCAGCAGCCAGCCCGATCCGCAAGATCTAGGCGGCGCTCATTTGTCTGCAAGCCAACCGTAGCCCGCCTCACCATTTCCCACTGCCGCCGTCTTCCCAGGAACCCAAGACACGTGCCTCTTCCCTGACATATATTCCATTGTCTGTAGAAAGGGCACCCAACCTACGGTTGCTGAGGAATGTATACTTTGCTGGTTGTATGCATTACGGTTACAGAGCATCCAGCCTTCCATCTATCTGTCTACGTGCATACACCAGACTGGATCGTGTTCCAAAAGGGGTAAGGTTCTGCGATAGATGAGGGCTGAAAACCCCATAGAAGCTGGTATTTAAGAAATGGATGCCATGGAGCACTGCAGAGAGCCATACTTGAAGAAGCCCAGGATGCCCAAGCATTGTTATGCTACCGAGATCCTAATGTCGCACACTTCGCCGACCACTCCGCATAATGGTTGTAGCAATCCGCGGGAGTGGTGGTGTTGGTGGTGGTGGTGTGTACTTGAGTGGCAATTCCTGCCTTGGCCTCTATATGCGAGATTTCTAGAGAATTACGACCATGCCTGTTCACACAGAGGGCGATCACCCGATGTCCTGGCAGACGTGGCGAGATCCTTGTGACCTCCAGGATGATCTTTTGGATTGAGCTGACACTGCACCGTGAGGTGAGAGAATTGACTTGCCGGCGGCAAGATCCATGCGATCTCGGTGAAGATTCGACATACGCAAGGAGGGAGGTGGGAGGAGCGAGTACCAAGGATAGGTAGGAACAAAGGATGTTTCCCCCTAATTCCTGATTAAGAAAATACTGCATGGGTTAGCTCACTTGCTGAGAGATGGCAGCGCCGCCATCGGCCTGGGCTGAAGAAGGCCTTCTAGAATCAAACCCCCATGCTGCAAGAGCCCTGGCTAAAGGTTGCATGGTTACGACGCGAGCCACACCGTGGTTACAATGGTGTTCGTACAGAGTCGTTGGTGGGCCATTCGGGATCGTGCCGGTGAGTGCTCAATTAATCTCGTGTTGGCCATGGGTGGGCTGGCTCACCAGTGATTCGCTGTTCGCCCAGTGTGGTCGCTCTGTATCGTGAGTAGAACCCACCAGTGGCTGGCCATGCCTCTGCGCGATCTCCCCACAAATGCTGGCAACGTGCTTTCAATCGTGTGTTGGCTTCGCTGCGAGTCGGCCAGAGAACCCGGTTGACTCGCGAAGGACTGCAGAGTAGGATCTGCTGCAGACGCTGCAGCTCTCTAGAGTAGAGTAGAGTACCGTCCCTGTCTGCATATCCCTCAGAGTGCCCAGTGGCCGATCATTGATCAAGAGGTGAGAGGGATCGGGGCTTAGGTTAGAAGAAGTAGAAGAAGTAGAAGAAGGTTGGATGATGTATCTCTCGTAAATGTCAAATCACAGGTTCTGATTGGTTAGACCGGAAGGGGGTCAATGGATGGGGAGCAAGTTTCGAGGGGCTGAAACGAAACTAGTTGACTGACAAGTGCCAATCACATCACCCGCAAACATCTACATGTAGGTCGGGTGAGGCGGGCAGATGATTATAGTAAGTCTGACACTTTCAGTTTGCGACGGAGAAAGGTCAATGAGTCAAGTCGTGTCGTGTCGTGTTGTGTCGTGTTCTGCCTTGTCCTGTCGCGTGAAGAGAGGGACAGCAGGACAGCGGGAGAGGGGAAAGAGTGAGAACGAAAGAGAGTAAGAGTGAGAGAGTAAGAGTGAGAGAGTAAGAGTGAGAGAGTAAGAGTGAGAGAGTAAGAGTGAGAGAGTAAGAGTGAGAGAGTAAGAGTGAGAGAGTGTGTGAGAGTGTGAGACGAGTGCGATGGGATCCCCACGATGCTCGCTCGACTCTGACCACCCACCCACCGACCGTGAGCAGATGCAAATTGGACTTGCAGGCTCCGAAGCGACATGGGCATTGGCATGCATGCCCAAGTCGTTTCAGCTTTCGAGCAAGAAGGGGGGAAACATAGATGAAGGTGCAGCGTCTCTCTTTAACCTTGTTTACGCCATGCAGATGGTTGATGGTGCTTGGGCCGGCTCGAGATTGATGTCAAATCTGGATGTGGCACGGCTCCGTGGCATGCCATCCCATCTCTGGTGGTGGGGACGTTCAATCTTACCTAGATTGTTGTGATGTATTGTATTGTAGCGTACTGTGTATTTGTATTGTCTCGACTCTTGACTCTCGACGACCTGACCGGATGCCTGGGCTGCTTGGCTGCCTCGACTTGGACCTTACCACAAATGGAACTATGGCGCACTCTGAGCCGTGAGATCGGAGCCGAGACGCCCCATCATCGTGTGTGACCTGCCCGTCGGTGTTCGTCCCTATTGGGGAGTCTTTGGTCCCTCTTCTAGAGCGGGGGCCAGATCCCTGCCGACGTAGCGAACGGCCCGCCTCTGTCTTGTACTCCCTCTTGTGTGTAGGCAGTCTTCTGGTCAATGGATGAATGGATAGATAGATAGATAGTAGTAATTATATGACGAGCACAATCAAAAGCAGGAGGGGAAAAAACAAAGCCGGGGGGGGGGGGGGGGGGGGGGGGGGGGGGGGGGGGGGGGGGGGGGGGGGGGGGGGGGGGGGGGGGGGGGGGGGGGGGGGGGGGGGGGGNGAAAAAACAAATCCCCCCCCCCCCCCCCCCCTCTCTTCCCCCCAAAAAAACCCCTTTAAAGGCAAAGAGGACGCCTGCCCTGCCAAAGAGTATATGTGTGCTTGGCTAATAGTCCTGGGTTCTGGCCCTTTTCGCTTCCGCTCTGGGATTAACTGGATTCGGAGGCCAGCTGCAAAGAACCATGTAAATCGGACATGTCGTGTTACACGGAATCCAGCTCAGTCCACATCTACCTGGAGAGGAACCTAGGAACCTGGTCCTAATCATGCACTACGGAACCCATCACACCTATTATTGATGCTATGTGCTATGGCAGTAATTGCTAATAACGAGCAGCCAATCAACGGAACAGGCGGTCTAAAAATGGATCACGAGATAGGATGGATAGCTGGATAGGTAGGCTCCAAGGTCAATCAATATAGATAGATACTACTAGATAGACTGCTGAATGAGCGGGCACGATATTTCAGCTGCTGAGTCCCGGCCTACCTGGGACCTAGGCGTATATCAGGCTACTACCGTATATGAAATCCTGATTAACTAGTCATGTCTTACAGAACAGCCACCACCGTTACAGAAGCTTATCCTTAGCTGATCAATAGTGACCCGCTCAGCTTTTTCCCCTTTGCTTCCATTATCCATCATCCACATTGCCAGAAATCGTACCCCTACTATAGTAGAACCATCAGACGATATATCCATCTGGGCACACACACGCATGTTACTACATAGGGACTCGAGCCCTCATTACACCCGAAACCAAAAAAAGGATCTCTCTTGATTGCAGCAGGCAGAGCAGACAGGGCAGTCAAACAAAAGTCTCTTCTCGTCAAAAGCTACCAAGTCGAGCTAGATACTTTCTCAATAAGCTACTTACTTGGCCGCTAGTTGTCATCAACCAGCCCTTTTCTTGACTAATTCTGGTCTCCCCATCGCCGAGAATATATAATTTCATTTCATTGACACGGCTACTTGACACCGACCGTCTGAATCTTCAGCAAAGCCCATCGGCCATCGGTAATTATGGCTTTCGCCGGCCTGGTCAGCCTCAATTGAACTGCTGGACCCACGACTTGGCGAGGGGCGGTCGGTTGACGGAAAGAAAAAGCATTTCCCATTTCCTGTGCTGGCTTCCAGCTTTCGATCGGATCAAGCCAGAGGAAGCCCGTTGCTGATGACATGATGGAGAGCACCACGCTGTCAGCCGCATCCGAGACCGACTTGGCATCGTGAGATTCCTTGCACCTGGCATATTCTCGTTGGGAGCGGGCCTCAGGAAGCAAGCAGCTCCTCATATTGCGGAATCACCCGTCATCCATTCTTTACCTACCTACCCTAGGCGTAGATGGTGCTCAGCAGCCATGCCAAGAATGAAAAACCTCGATGTGGTGGTTAGCAACGGATATTTGTTACCTTGTTGCTTGCAAGTACGGAGTACAGGGTACTCTTCTACTTAGTAGTGACAAGACTAAGTCCGCTCACTAGTATAGATTCAATACCGGTACAAGCAGACGCTTGTAAGCGAAAAAAGAAAATAGAAAGAAGAAAAGAAGAAACAGAAATATGAATGGTGAAGTTATGAATAACAACGAGCCTGGATGTATATTATGCTATATCTGGACTTCATACAGAATACAAACACACCCTTTGGCTGTATTCACCTGGAAATGGAGCCAGGAAAGTCGGTCTCCCCAATCCAATTGCATGCGTCACGGGCTAGGCTTTTGGTTGCCCCAATGATCCTGTTCAGCTGCAGGGGACGTGTTGCAGGGCTTGGGGTAGATGGAGGCGAGGGTGCGGATGGATGTCGAAGCGAACCTGTCCCTAGCTATGCAAGTGGGCACTTCATAGCAGTTGCATACTACGTGGCGTACCAAGATACAACGATCACTACTGCCCATATAATGCACGTCAAACATTGGGGAGCCGAGGAGCTCAACTGCAGGCCAGGATGGAAGAGGCAAAGAGGCAAAGAGGCCAGCCGAGCAGTCTGCAGTACTGCAGAGCGTGCCTGTCTTCCAAAGTCCTGATACAGCGAGGATATCGGTTGCTGCTTGGTTCGGTTGCCTGCGATCGCATCACATCGCATCGCGTCGCGTCGATCAGCTTCAATCCTGGTTGATCGCCGACAACCAAGTGGAATGTGGGATTCCAGCCGCAAGAGAGACATGGCATAGCATGGCAGGACAGGGCATGGATGGCATGGCAGCACCCTGCCACCCACTTGGACGGGACGAGAGCACCAAGCTAAAGCGCGGAGCTGAAAGAACTAGCCCGGTCTTCCATCAGGCAATCCAATGGCGACTGGTACGCCAAGACAATAAAGAAGAGTCGCAGGGGGGGAAGGGGAGAAAAGAAAAGAAAAGAAAGCAGCACGTTTCCTCTGATTTCCTCTGAATGTTATTAGGTCGGGTACAGTTCTGTCATCTGAATTATTGCCAGGCAACTAGCAAGTAGTAGTCGCAGGGCGCAGGAAAGGAAGCTGGAGGAACCAGGTAGCCAAGTAGCCTAGAGTTCAACTTCATGACTTGTTCTTCTTACCTCTCTTTGCTCAAGACGTCTTACTGTGCTGGTACTAGTACAGGTACAGGTACAGGTACAGGCACTGGTGCTGGTGCTGGTGCTGGTGCTGGTACAGTAAAGTGCCAGGCTTGATGAGGTCAATCAATTGTCAATTCGCCTGGTCCATCCATGGTTTGATCAATTATAAGTATGGGCCAGCTCAAACCTACTTTTGTAGCCTATTCCATGGGTCAATGACCGTGACCGTGATCGTGACCGTGCGTGCATCTGTCTTTCTGTCGTTCCGCCCTCAATCATTGAACTCTTCAACCCAACCCAACCCTACTCTACTCTACCTAGTAGTTGTGTACTTTGTACTCTACGGAGTGCTCACCCCTAAACGAAAAAAAAAAGTGACAGGGAACGAAGGCGCAAGGCGTGCATCGTCTTCTTCTCCTTCTGCTTCTTCTCCTCCCCTCCCTTCGTCAGAAAAGTACAAATCCGCTGGGAGTGACCCCCATGCCGACTAACTCGGTACTAGGACAGGGGGGTTGGACGAGGGCAAGGGAAGATATCCTGGTGGGAGCCGAACAGAACACCCATCGAATAAAAGCATTGATACAAATGCTCATATGTAGCCTACTCCGTACATGTCGAGAGATTACGTCCTCGTGTCCCAGATCCCTTGTTAGTTGCTACTGCTACATACTATTACTCTACCTCTCATAGGTAAGCACTGGCCATGACTGGCTACCTCTGGCCTACTACTGCTACGACAAAATGTCAGATTCACGGGAATTCATGGGATGGGATTGGGATTGAGAGACGACGCCTGAGGAATTTCCGACCATTCCGTCTTATGTGGCAGGTCTTGGTCTCAGCGTGCTATTTCTATTATTACCCACGACCTTGCGGAGTACCTGACTGGCCTACCCGACTGACCGGAGTGGGCTGGGTCTGCTGCTGGGCTGCAAGATTGATTAATGAATGTATTCTTATTGCTGTGCTGTGTGCTGTATGCCGTGTGTTAAGTGCGGGCTTTCTCTTGCTCACTCACCAACCTAGTTAGTTGCTGGAGCTCAAGCCTACATCATATCATTCCCACTAAGTCGGACGTTGTCAGTGTGTCAGTGTGTCAGTCACGAAAAATCAAATCCAGAAAGAAAGAAAGAAAGAAGAAAAAAAATAGGTTGCAACAATGGGTGTGCATTAAGCAATCCCGGAATCTTGGGTGCATGGTGGACATGGTGGACATGGGGAGGGTCTAGTCGCCAAGACCAGGGTTCTAGCCTCTAGCCTCCTCGCTTCTCTCTTCTCTCTTCTCTCTCTGTCTCTGTCTCTGTCTGTCTGTCTGTCTGTCTGTCTGTCTGTCTCTCTCCAGGCTCTCCAGGCCTACTAACCAGTCTTGATGGATGTTTTTAGTATCCAATGTACAGTACTTCCTCCCATAGCAGTAGCAGGGTGGTTCTTCCCGTATTCTCTCACTGTCTATCCGTACTCTGCTCTGACATGATCCGCTGTTTATCATGTCCACGGGTGACTGGACTGCCCGGAACAACCACGCAACCTACTTGCCTGCTTTTCCGTCTGCCTTCCTGCCTGCCCCCCGCCGTCCTTTCTGTCTCTACTGTACCAAAGGCAAGACACTATATGCACACCATAAACTCTCAGACTCCAGTCTCCCTCTTGTCATCACCGGGAACCGATCCCGCCATCCTCCATCCAGAACAGCTCCATATCCACGTTCCATGACTAACTCCAGGTCTCATATTGGCCCGATCCTCATATGAAGTGGTATAAATCGTAGCCATCCATTGCGACCTGCAGTCCGGGCTGAGGCCTAGCATGCAATTTGACCCCTACCGGCACTTGTTCAGCTTGCGCTGCACCCTCGTAATAATAATACCTGGCGACTTAACAGACCCGACCTGGGCAAGCCACCACTTGTCGGTCCCTAGAGAAACTTCGCCTGGCCCCTCGTCCGTCTGGTTTCTCTTCTTTCTTGTCGTCGTGCTTGAAACTCGGGAGCAACCTCCCCAAACCAACTAATAAGAGCTGCAAAACTTACACATGAAAAAGGGGAAGGCAACAGCAGCAGCAGCAGCAGCAGCAGCAACAACAACAACAACAACAACAAGGAGAATCAGAGTTTCGTGGTACCGAGCACGTACCTCGCGCCGCCGCAACCCGCTCAGGGGACCAAGTTGTCACGGTTAAGTCTCGAACGCCCAGTCCGGCAACCATTTCAGCCCAGCTCAGCTAGACCGAGCCCGAGTGAACTACTTTTTAGTCTGGGGAGCCAGGTCGTCCCAAAGTCCAGAGGAGAAGAGATCCCGCCCTAGGGATCCAGGTAGCGTGTTAGTTAGTGTACCTACTACTACCCCCTACCCTACTACCCCCCCTACCCCCCTACCTCCCCCCAGTCTCCCAGTCTCCCAGAGCGAGCGAAAAGAAGCCACCAAGCCAGCCGACAGAAGCAAGTTGCAAAAGAGGCGTACAGTACCACAGATACAACCAGGGTCACAGCTACCTGCCCAAGAGACCCTTTGACATATAATCTCGACGACAGGCGCCTCCCGGCGCCATCTTGGGTGATCGACGTCTCCACCGAACACCTCCCACCAACTTACCTTAAAGCTCGTGAACCCACCAGGAAGGCAACCTTCAACTGGGAATCTCAAATATCTCCATATCTAACTTAACTTGCCTTCCCCTACACAGCAGATTCGCCATTGGCACTGTTATTCCCTCCCCTTGGCTTGCCTTTACCGTCAAGCCATAGCCAGCAGTGGTTGCTGCAACGGCCAGCCTCCATTTTCCCACGGCCACCATAGACCAGCCCACCGTAACAGCATCGCCGCCTTCCTACGTGCTTGGAGCAAGTCATACTCCCGCAGGACATCGAGAAGGGCAGTGACTGCCGCTTTCTATCACCAAATCCGCAAACAAACCACTCTCAACGGTCGGTGACAGGTCCTTCTTGTGGGCCCCCAACTTCAACTTCAACTTCGACAATTACCTCCAAGCTTCGGTTCTAGCCTGGTTATTCTACTTATCCCACTCCCTCGGATAGTACCTGCCGTATGCGTCTCGGACACAGCTGATTTGCCTTATCGGTAACCACGGTTTTCTGCCTGGCGTAGTCACCTGGGAAATAACCTGGACTTTTCCACTTGGCATCGTCACTCAGGTCACAGGACGATCGCGGAAGACCGAAGCCAATAATCGCCGCCCGCCCTGGAGCGAGTGGAAGTCTTCTGGGGACACGGGTGCCGCGAGCCTTCCTTGCAAAGACTCGGGCAACAGCCAGGTACGACGCCGAGTCGAGCCTTCCTCTCCCCCTCGAGCCCTCCAAGGAGAATGGAAACCGCAAGCTTTACCTCTCGTAGACCAGCTGCTGGAGGACTGCCTCAGTTTCACCTCCCACCACCGAACACACAGGTGGACGTCCAAGTTCCCAGTATGGTTTCTACTCTCTTTGCTCCAAAGTTTTGGTTTTCTTATTTTTTGCCATTCAGTCCACCTTCACTGCCACCACACCTTGTATTCTGCAAGAGTCGAGCATTGTTGCCCATTGAACATCCCAGTATCATCCTCGCAAAAGGGATGAGGAAAAGCGTCTAACATCGAGTTCAGGAGTCACTGGGAACGACGGCCTCAGCCCGCTCTCATCAAGCGTGCATAGTGGTAGCTCGCAGAGCTCGCAGGCTGGCGGCATTCCACCGTACAGCAACCCCCAGGGAAACTGGGCCCTGACGCAGAATTCATCCTACACCTACAGCACTTTGGGCCAAAGTCAGCCAGGACTGATGCAATCGAGCTACGGCGGTCGCCAGCAGTTATACTCCCCCTCCGGGAATGCCTTTGGCAGCCGAAGCTCTCAGTCGCCCGCGACAGGAGAAGGACTCGTGGCACCTCCTTACGATAACGTCGGACCCACCTTTCCTTCAACAGTCCCCGGGGGCAGCTCTGCCCACTCGTCGATGCTTTCGCAGTCATCACACCATACGCCGATACCAAGTAATATTCTTAGCTCCCAATCCGCTGCCTCTCAAGCGCCGTCTTCGTCAGCGACAACATCCACGGATGCCTATTCTCGACCGCCGGCGCCGTCCGGTTATTACCCGCCGCCTTCTTCCACGCCGCAGCAGTCCTCGTTCCCTTCTTTCGCGAATTCCCACCATTCTCCTACGCAGTCATCTCCCACAACTACGGGGTCTATCCCACGGGCAATCCCGCCGCTCAGCTCCCACCATTCCATGCATGCGCCGACGCATTATCCCAGCCGGCATTATGGAGGGTATTCTACGTTAGCACCGCCAATGCCTGGTACTGTCCTCACTAACATGGCAAACCCAAACACCCCGCCGATATTGATCGGTGCCATGAACACCATGGCACATGGATATCCGCCACATATGAATCACCACCACATGTATTCTCACGGGCAGCCGGCTCACCAGGAGCGGCCCTTTAAATGCGACGTGTGTCCACAGTCTTTCAACCGCAACCACGACTTAAAACGCCACAAGCGTATTCATCTTGCCGTTAAACCGTTTCCTTGCGACCATTGCGACAAGAGCTTTTCGCGGAAGGACGCACTTAAAGTAAGAATCGCCAATACCTCTACGTATGATGCCATAACTAATATAATCGCAGCGGCATACCCTGGTTAAAGGCTGTGGTAACGGCAAGAGCTCACCTACCGAGAACTCTTCCCCACACCGCGAGATGAAACCGGATCCCGATGGCAACGGCGACAACAGGGGAAAGAATATATAGAAAAACGGGCCCAACCGTCTTCCATCGAAAGCTCTGTGAAGCTCTCTGGATCCTCTCCAGCAAAATCCCAGTCTTTAATTATATATTCAAGGACGGACCCCAAAACAGCCGCCTGGGTTTTCAGAGACTTGCCCGTCGAGTATCTTACACAGGCAACAAAGTCGCGGTCGGCTGAAGTTGGTTGTGTTTAGGCCAGCGCCGCTGGCCTACTACCGGGGTGACTATTTGTCTCTTGGCACGGCCCAACTGCATGAGTACAACAATAGCGAATCATTATGACGAAGCGAGATTTGTGAGCAGCTATCTATAGTTGCAAGTTAAGGATTGGTTTGGAGTACTGGAACATTGAAAAAAGAATATGGGATTAACGGGCTCAAGGAACCGCGGCAATGGGTAATCGGATTATGAAGAGCCAAAGGGGCTCTGGGTTGTTCCGGCGTTCGCTCAGAGGTTTTCTAATAACGAGATCTGCTGCTATTTGTGGGAGACGTATCTACATAGATGGCATGGACCGACTATCAAGGTGTATTTTTAGGGAGTCTTCAATTCAGGAGTTAAAGGGTGGGAGAATGAAAGGGATTTGATCTTTTGTCTTGTGCGTACGCCGGTGAAAGCACCTTCAAACCTAGGCGACCTGAGATCATCAATACACTCGTTACCCCTGATGTCTTATGGTGTAGGACAGAAACGTGGTCAATCTGGCAAGTCAGCGTCAAATCGCACTCTGGCCTATTCTATAGCTTATTCCTCTTATCATGGGAACTTTTAACACAGGGGGCACTTTGTATATATGTTATCACATTTTGGGATCGCGGGTCACCCTTGGCCATGTACAAAGTGATGCCAGGATTCCATTGTTGTCAATTTATCCTCGCAGACAAGACAAGTCACTGTCGCCATCGACAATGTTCAAAATACTATTTTGGGATGGCATGCCTGGCGTAGTGGCGCCAGATGACATATGGCGGAGACTGAGATGAAGTAATGGGCGGGAGTCACATGCCGTGGCAACAATCAAACAAACGGCCGTTGGCCCCTGATCTCATCTACTTTGATCTGCACGACATGACAGCAAAACTAAAGAAAGACCATTCGCGTGCGGTTGATGGTGGGACCTTTTCCCAGCCAATCTCTCCTCTCCGTGAACTCAGATGGTAGTCAAAAATAAGAAAGGGATGAAAAAAGACGCTTACAAACTCTCTCACTTCAGGCCTCGTACGAGCGACCAGATTGACCAACATCAGACGTCTGCTTCTCTTGCTTCCTTTCGTTCTGCATGTCTCCCTCTTGCTTGTTTGCTTGCTTAGTTGATTTTGTGAGGTGAAGATCAATGTTTCACTCGTCTAGTCCCTCCTACTCCTTCTCGTCAAACCAGACACGCATATGTCCGCCGTAGAAAGGGGGGAGGGGGGTGGAGGTGGAAGTCGGGCATGAGTGGGTTAGGGATGCGCTAGCAACTCACACTCAACTCGTACAAGCCGAGTAGCGCGCGCAGAGCGGAATACGTACCTGCTCATGTCCCTCACTTACTAGGTAGGTAGACAAGGGAAGACCAGAAGACCAGAAGACCAGTGTTAGGCTTTCTCGACGTGGTCACGAAGAGCGAGCGAGACAGACAGACGGACAGACAGACGGGCAAATAGGCAAGCAGAGACTACCTCAGAGTTCAAGTAAACGCCTCGCTAGCCACATATCTAGCCGCCTTAGTGCTCAGAGGTGGACGTATGTACGTGTATGTGTGCGTATCACACACTTCTCGCGCTGATCCAGGCCTGGAGAAAGTTCTCCCCAGCTGCATTGCAGTAGTCGGACAGAGGAAGAGAGAGATCTGCAAGAGCCCGTGGTGCTATGGATTAGTTAGCTTCTCCTTCGTCCAGTCTTGTTGGCCATTTCGTGATATTTGGCCCTCATGTCTTTCTCTGACGCACAGATCTACCTTGTACCCTGCTTGCTACGCATCAGCTGGTCAGCAGGCATCGCCGACTAGGGGGTAAGAAGGAGACGCTGTACGGGTCTGGCGGAGATGTATCCATGCTATAGCGCTAAGTGACGAGTGATCGACTGTTCCCCTTTTCTCTTTTTCTTTCTCTATCTAGGCTCTTCTGACACTTGGAGTATGCAATTTAGAAACGCTATTCGCTACCTGACACCCATATCACTTGCTGTGCAGGTGTACCGCTGTATCTTGAACCGGCTCTCAGCAATGTACCAGTGTCGGACAGTCCGGGGTTCTGGATCTAATCCACGCCATCGTCATCCGTGGCGCCAAAAATAAGATGCGCTTGCTCGTGCGTGGCCTCCTCTCTGTGGCGGACGCTATCTCTGTACACTATACTGGTAGCCCATGGTGACTGGATGAAGAGTCCCCAACCGGCCCAGAAGACAGCAAGGAGGTATTTGCCAAGGGCGCCTATTATACGTTTAGTTACGACGACGACGACGACGAACTTGATCGTCCAGAGAAACTATCCCGATAGCTGATTCCGTACGGATCTTGGCGATGGTGTAGGACGCGCATAGAAACAATCACTAGTCCAGATCTACGTCGTAAGGCTGTTCTAGCTCCCGTAGGAGGATGGGAATACGTGACTCCTTCCTCGACTGTCTGGTCGTTGCTACTACTCTACTCTCCCCTGTCTAGGTTGTCCCAGCAGCACGGCGATGGGCTATTAGCAGCTAGCACGACGGTGAGAGAGCTCGTGTAGAGAACCAAGCCACGATTCTGAGGCTGAAGAACAGGCATTCAGTCCCAACAGGGCGGCCCCGGTAGCGCTAAACCTGGCCAGATACCATCTCGTTCGTTGTACCAGACGAGAGGCAATTTCTGTGATAAGCAGAACCGTGAAAAGCAGGTACTTTGTGTAAGCCTGGCGCGATAGAAAGGAAGAAGCCGAGCCTGAAAGCTACGACTCCCTCATTGGTTTCCTCCCACATGCTTGGTCTCGACAACACACACACACACACACACACACACACACACCCCTCCCAGACGGTACGGGGCAACCAGCCTGCCGACCAGCCATCACACCCACCCTATGCGATCCATGTGGACAAATGAGAGTCTTCGGTTAGGGCTCAACCAGCTCACCGGCGGGGCGGGGGGGGGGGGCGCGGGGGGGCGGGGGGTAGGGCTCAACCATCACACCCGCTGCCCACCCCCCCCCCCCCTTTCCGCCCCTTCTAGTATCATGTTTCATGTACGAACATGCCGTAGGCACTAGGCACGCCCTTTACCGGTCCAGGCCCCGATCCTGCGAGGAACCCCACTTCCAAGGAAAGAGGGAACAAAAGAAAAGCAGAGTCGAGACTTGGTGCTTTTTCTTTTGTTCCAAATGTCTTGCCAAGCCCGGATCTCGCTGCGACTAGCGGATCGGCTTACAAGACTTGACATTCCGTTGATCGGTCGGCTCAGCCTTCTTCCTCTCCTTGTTTCGATGTAGTACGCACGATAGTAGCGTTTCGCGTGGGCGATCATAAATGTGCCCCCGAGAGCGAGCCTTACGGGAGATACTTACAGCCTTCACTTGGCATATGTATGGCTGCAGAAGGACCCCTGCGAAACGATTGCTGGTTTCGTTTGTTTTCTTTTTCCCTTTTCATCTCTCACCTCATGCTAACTAAGCTGCTTTCGCATTAGGGGTGGTATGGCATACAAACATATGTAGATCCAAGCAGGTGGTGGTCGAAAGCCACAGCCGCTAGGTAAAAGTTTGGTTGGATGATCTCAACTCACTTAACATATGCGCCTATTTGCTGACTTCTCAGCCTTGTAATAATTTGGGTCGTGTTTGCCACTTCTTCTTTTCCTTGGCTATTAGCCAACAGCCAGGGCCGGGCGCAATCGAGTAGGACGAACCCCTGATGGATTGGCCATGTAAGAATATAGTACAATGCAGTACATGTTGCATCGGAGGCTCACTCAGCGCGACGAGAGAGGGAGAGAGAGATAGAATGCCTGGATGTATCTAGTCTCTCCCATGGTGTGTACACTCACCGCATGCAGGCAACTAAGATGGTCGACATGCATGAAGCACGAACGAGACCGAGACCCAAGCATGGCGGTGACTGGGCACAACAACTGTGTACCCCTACGCCGGACGAGGATATTTCCTGCCTCTCAGCTTGGCGGGATTGTGCGACGTCTCTCTTTTGCCGCTGACTGGACACTTCTTTCTACGATTCTACCTACTACAGTCGAAATCATATCATGTATGAGCCAGCCAATAGTTGATGCGACTATCGAAGCTCACACGTAACATGGCCACGTAAAAATGCGAAGACCAGCGAAATCCAACCCTTGGATTCAACATCCAGCCCTGTCCGTCGAATGCTGTTCCAGACAATATAAAGACCATTGGTACGGAAAAGATATATGAGCCTCTTCTGATTGCTAAGCATAGCCGGGTTTGTGAGACGGAGAAAACAAGAAGACAAAAGAAAAGCAAGAAGGAATGACTGAATAAAAGAATCAATGATGCGTAGTGTGGAATAAGATTGAATCATTGACTTGGATCTGTGCGACCACTGCATTATGTGACACCCCTACACCGACCATTATATCCCCGATCCGATATTTGGGCATTTATCGTTACACCGTAATTAATGGCATGGGGGTTAATTAGCCTTATTCAGTAGAGTAAGTATCTTCCGTCGCCTGCTCGGCTGCGAAACCTCCTGCGACATCCTAACATTTTCTCCTGGCCCTCTACTCTAGCCTTTCTCTGATCTGGCTTGAGTGCTGAAGGCCGACTGGCAGAGGATGCGTGATGCGTGATGCGTGATGCGTGATACGCATGTTGAAGAAGGGTCGTCGTTGAATTAGGCTTCAGGTGCCACACACACGCATACCCAAACATCGAATCAGTCTACCGTCTAACCCACCCCGTTGCGTTTGCGGGTATGTGTGTGTGTGTGTGTGTGTGTGTGTGTGTGCCTATGCTTCAACTGTGTATCATTTTTTTTTTCATCCCACTGCGTCGCTCGGATCGGATCGCCCGCCCGCCCGTCCCCCATTACCCCTTGCCTAGTTGAGTAGCACCCGAAATGCTCGGAAGGCTTTGCGAGGGAGCTGGGGAAACAGTACACGGACCGGACCCAAGCAGGCAGGCATTCTTTTTGTCGTCAATAGCAGGCTCGTTAGGTAGGTAAAGCATATGCTGCTGAAGTTGAAGAAGCCATTACGGTTCGATGTATAAAAGAGTATCGTAGTTATCATCTCGGGGAACTATTAACAGCCCATGGAGTCTCTGCCACTGGCATGTCTCATACAAAACAGATATTTACTTAGTACATAAAAACGCCCAATAACCAATCGGATTCACTTTCCTCACTTCTCGACCGCAGCCAGTAGATATTAGGCACGACATACCCCCCTCATAGCTTGCTGGCCGGCTTCGAGGTGCCAACCGCCGTGATCTCATTATATAGCAGGCTCGTCAAAAAGTCGGCGTAATCCTCACCCGTGACCTGCCCCGCAAAGTACTGCGCGGCGAGGGCGTACTTGTTCCCTTGCGGTGCCTTCTTGGAGAGCTCATCCGTCTGCTCCTTGAGCAGCTTCAGGGCGTAAGCCTTGTCGACGCGCTTGCCTTCGGCCGTCGTCACCCCGTGACGTACCCACTGCCAGAGCTGGGAGCGCGACACCTCGGCCGTAGCGGCATCCTCCCTATAGCGGCAGTGTGAGTATGCCAGAATGTTCGGAGTCAACCAGGCTAGAGGGGAACTTACATTAGGTAGTTGATGGGCACGCAGCCTACTCCGCGGATCCAAGCTTCCATGTATCCCAGACCAATGTTCAGGTTCTTGCGGATACCTTCTTCCGTGACCTTGCCAGGAACATTCATGTTCAGCAGGTCATTCTGGCCAATCTTCACATCCTCTCGACGCACGAACAGCTGGTTGGGTGTAGGCATGTGCTTGTTGAAGATCTCAGAGGCGATGGCGGCCAACGCGGGGTGGGCAACCCATGTTCTACACAAATCGTTAGTACGTCGCAGCATATCTTGTTGGATTGCAGAACACGAACCCATCGTGGCCTGCGCGGACCTCTCGGAGTTTGTCAGCCCGTACACCATCCATCGCCTTGTCGTTGGCCTCCTTATCGTCCTTGATAGGAATTTGAGCGGCCATACCACCCATAGCATGGACACCACGCTTGTGGCAAGTTTGAATCAGAAGTTTCACCTGTGGAAGCCTGTTAGTGACCGTCCCAGATCCAAGTCCGTGGGAAGATACTCACATAGGCGTCCATGAACGGCACAGTCATGGTGACACAGCCGCGATCAGGCAAGATGAAATTGCTGTTCTGGCGGAACTTTTTGATGACGCTGAAAATGTAGTCCCAGCGCCCGCAGTTGAGACCGGAGCTGTGATCGCGCAACTCGTAGATGATCTCGTCCATCTCGAAGGCGGCCAGGATGGTCTCGATCAACACGGTGCCGCGAATCGTCCCCCGGCGCATGCCGATATAATCTTGTCCCAAATTGAAAGCGTCGTTCCAAAGGCGGGCTTCGAGGTGAGATTCCATCTTGGGTAGGTAGAAGTACGGGCCAAAGCCTTGCTTGACGCTTTCAAAGGCATTGTGGAAGAAGTAGAGACCAAAGTCGAACAGAGATCCAGAAATGGGTTCGCCGTCCACAGTGACGTGCTTCTCCTCCAGGTGCCAGCCTCGAGGCCGCACAATCAATGTAGGCAGCACACGGTCGGTACGGATCTTGTATTCCTTCTCGCCCTGCTTGAACTGCAATTGACGTCGTACGGCATCGTACATGTTGACCTGACCGGTGATCATGTTATCCCATGTTGGCGCACTCGAGTCTATGTATGGTTAGCAACTGATGCATAATCTACGATGAGAGGTCCTCTTTGACGGGCAAGGCGCAAAGAATGGAAATGACTTGCCCTCAAAATCGGCCATATATGTCCAAACATCGGAGTTCAAGGCATTCACGACCATCTTGCGATCTGTAGGGCCTGTAATCTCGACGCGACGGTCCACCAGACCGGGGGCGGGTGGCGCTCCTTTCCATGCAGCATCTTCGCGAATGTGCTTCGTCTCGGGTAGGAAGTCCGGCAGTTGGCCCTTATCCAGCTCGGCCTGTCGAATTTTGCGACGCTCCAGCAGAGCCTTCCGGGTGCCGTTGAAAGAGCGATGTAGAAGAGCCAGGAATGCCAGGGCCTCTGGCGTCAGGATCTTCCGGTGCTCAGGACGGACGTCGCCAGAGATGGTGACGCCCTGGAGAATTGTCTCGGTAGTCGCCATGGTTGTCAGGATGATGGGAGGCTATTTGTGAGTCGCCTGGGAGCCACTATTTTCAAGAAGAGAATGTCACCAATTGGGGTATAGGCTGGTGTGATCTGGATGGAAGATAACTGTAAGGACTCAAATACACAATTGACAGCTCGGAGGGGAAGTTGGGTTTCATATGATGAGGAGTTAAGATAGAACTAAGCTGGGTATGGCTCGACTGAAGTATGAACGATCTGGGATTCGGGGGGGGGTGGTGTAGGAGCCTCCCGGGTATGACGAATATGGCACGGGAACTCCAAATTATCTCCAAGCTTCGGCATTGAGTCTTGTGGACTGTGGACGACTAACTGCAGGCGGTTGCCTCCAGACGATGATGATGTATGACAAGGGTATGCTGGCATGGTGCAGGTACCGTCTCGGCTCAACTTACATGTGAGTGTACAAAGGAGGTGGCTGCCGTCCGGCCAAGTCGCGAATAAGCTCGGCGTCAGAACAGAGTTGGCTTGTTTCGGACGGAAGGGTTGACGTGAATGGACGGTCTAGCCGGCGGGGTGACGGAAGAAACGAGCTTGTGAAAGTGTGGGGGAAGCTGAATATCCCCAAACCCAAGCTCAGGCTCTAATAAACAGCAATGTGACTATGTGACAGTGTCGCGAGCAAGGAACGCATGCGCCGGGTCTTCCTTCTTATGCATTGTGGCGACACCTCGACTTTTTATCCCAATCTCACCTGGCGCCCAGCAGCAGCAGCAGCAGCAGCAAATGTTCCCTAGGTGGGCATATTTTGCCAACCGAGAGCGATTGCGGGTTCCGCCCGACCGTCCGGGAAATGCCACGAGGTTGATCATGACGGCATCGGACCCGAAACACGTCGACCCTCTCGAACACTGCCAGATTGTCCAGTCCCTTGCATGGATGCGATGTCCATTATCAGCTACGAGTCGCTTTCGGTAGGAGAAATAGTTTCTGCCCGTCCGACTTCGGACTGTTACTCGATTAAAATGACCTATCTTGAGCGATAAGGGTGGAAAGCAAGACGGTTAGGTTAGCAGTTAGTACTCCGTAGATACCTGCCCGAGTATAAAAGTGGGTGAAAGGGTAGTTGCCGAATGGCCGAGACTCCTGTCTGCCACCCATGGATGCCGAGGGATAAGCTAGCCCACTAATTACGTCGTAAAGAGGTACAGACTACCCGCATACGTACTCGGCCTACAAAGTCCCTACAGTACATGAACCAATACCGACTTCACGCGCACATCAATTTGACTGAGCCGGTTATACCCGGCTCTTAGTTCTTGGTTTTCTGTCTGCGTAATTGGATGTTGGTAGATTGTACTGTAATTGATGTCCTGGGAGTTGAGCTGAAGAGGACTGGTATCCCAAGATGCCCGCACAACACCACGAGAAGATCAGAGAGACCCATATCGATGCCTCTTTCAGCGTGTGTTTGATTTCAAGCGTCATCTCTCCAAGGGCACTTGATCATGGGTTTCAACTGCGAGATCCGGATTGCAGCATCAGTAGGGAGGCCCTTTTCCGATCCTCGTCTCCTAGCTACACTCTGGTCATAGGTATGGTTGTAGGTATGTCGGCAGGAGGGCATGCAACGTGCCTAGTGTTGTCAACGGGTAGCTTTTCATCAACATCATGGCCAAGCATTGCACTCGACAAAGCGGAGGCGGTGCTATTCTCAGCATATGAAGTGAACGAAACCTTTGAGCCGGAGCAAGCACCAACGCTCCAATGGTAGCATTGAGGGGGCATGAGCCCCAGGCGGTGCCTCGGGTACCAAGCCTGGCTACATCCAGGCTTGCCGGTAAGTGCGAAGCGCAATCGATGCCGCCCGATGCCGCCCGATGCCGCTATTTGAAGGTTGACCGATTTGACTGCCAACATGATCGTACAAAGCACCGCCTCGGCAGGCACGGCTTCTTACTTCTTGTTCTTGTCTGTTTGTTCTTGTCTCAACTTCTCGTTCTCCACCTCTCTCCAGTCCTTGGGCTCGGGTTCGTTGCCGTCGGTCTTGCGCACCGAGCCGGCGAAGGCGGATCGGCCGGCGTATAGCTGATAGCCCTCGCCCGAGTCGCTGGCCTCGAGGTTCTTGAAGGTGATGGGCTGGTTGCCACGGAATCGCTTGCGCATATCGATCATGCCCCTCCTGCATTCACCAAACCCCTTCTTGAGCTGCTGGCACTTTGTCGGCAGGGTTTCGGCAAGCGGCGAACGAAGGCATTCGGCGGCGGTATGACGCTGGACCATGACACATTCGGACTCTTGGAGGCATTGCGCCAGTGCGGCTCCTACGCGGTGCGCAAGGTGGTTAGGTCAGGGGCAATTGCGAATGCGAAAACAAAATGACAGTCACGTACGTATTTCTTTACATGAACTCGGCATTTTGAGGATGTGCTTGGGCGTCGTGATTGGCAGGCGCCGCCTCTAGAAATGAATCTCGATATCGGATTATCGAATCGGGCGCAAATTGAAGCGCAATCAATCAATTGATTTGATTTGATTTGATTTGATTTTCCGTTGCCGGGAGAAGCTACCGACCTCTTATTGGCTGAGCTTGGGGCAGGGAATGGGGGCCCGCCTACCTTGCTTCTTTCCTGACAGCCTGAGCGGCTCTGTTACTTGTAGCAGCAAGCACAAGCAAGCAGTTGCGGTTACAGTGGGGGAGGAGCTGGCTGGCTGGCTGGCTGGCTGGCTGGAGCTCTTGAGCTCTTGAGCTCTCAAGCCTGAGAGCTAATAAAGGCAAAGTACGGGCGCGACCAAGCAAGTGCTGGCAAGCTCTTGAAGTTGCTGCCCAGGTGGGCCTGATTTCCGACGAGACCGACCCTGACATATTTATGATCTAACCTATAGGTTAGGCAGTGGTACCTAATGTTTTGATATAGCTTCTCTTCCTCTTGCTAACCTCTTCCCTTTATTATTCTGGCAATAATCCCCTTCCAATTCTTCCCCCAGTAGACAGATGGTCCTGCTTCCTGTTCGCTGTTCGTATCTCAGATACTAACCAAAGATACCTCATTTGCTCAGCCTGGAACCCCCCCTGCTTGGCAGCTACCCAAAACGGGAATAGAGTCGCACATTTCTCTTTGCATGTGACGGACGACATCATCCTGCGGACGAGGAAAGCGCTACTCGACAAGCCGTTGGCGATCTTTGACAGCGCCGATCCCTCGCAAAAGCATTATTGCCTCTATCCATACATCACACTTATTGCTACCTTGAACCCACCATTGCCCTCGGCGGCAAACAATGCCTTCCTGTCTCGCGATATTGAAAACATAGAGAGGGCCTTCTTTCTGTTGGGATTGTTCAAGCCCAAGCTGGTGCCACGCACGTAGTGGGTGGCTTGTGGTTGCTTGCCACGATGCCTGTCCCTTTCATAGGCCGCTTGAATCCGTAAGTCGAGACGAAGCCGCGATGCTCCGAGACATTGCTGGGTGCCTGCATACTAACTGTTGACAAGGGCCGAGTATATTGCGCTCGTAGGCTCATTTGTTCTCGTTGGACTCGAAGCCATCATCCGAATCCTTACACTCGCTCTACGTACGCAATACCACCCCAAACGATGGCCGGCGCAATATGTCTCGCTAACCCCATGATGCAGCAAATACGCTCCTTTCCCTATTCTACGCAGCTTCGCGACGACTCTTCAACAGGTTCACATCGCCAGCCCACAGGAGGGCAGAGCAACGACGAAAGTGTAAGTCCCAGCAGTTATCGCCCGCCATTGCTGAATTGCAACTAACCTCTCTGCTGCCTACTAGCTATATCCACTTCGATCCGTAACGCGTCCGATTTTGTCGACCTCTGCGCCGAGTTTGGCTACACGGCCGAAGAACATGTCGTCCAGACCAAAGATGGCTATCTGCTCGGCCTCCATCGTCTCCCGTGGCGCCGGGGAGAGGAGGATATGAAAGTCAACAACGGTCCACAGAGCCTGCGGAAGAAGGTCGTATATCTTCATCATGGGCTCCTCATGAACAGCGAAGTATGGGTCAGCTTGACGGATGCCCAACGATGTTTACCATTTGTCTTGGTGGAAAGGGGCTACGACGTTTGGTTGGGCAACAACCGTGGGAACAAGTACTCCAAAAAGTCCGTCAAGATGTCTCCGGCCAGCATCGAATTCTGGGATTTCTCCATCGACGAGTTCGCCTTCTACGACATTCCCGACACCATTGAGTATGTTCTGCACTCCACTGGGCAGTCGTCGCTTTCGTACATCGGCTTCTCCCAAGGCACTGCGCAGTCCTTCGCCGCGTTATCGGTGCACCCGAAGCTCAACGACCAAGTCAACGTTTTCATTGCACTTGCGCCTGCTATGTCGCCCGCCGGCTTATCTAATGGAATAGTCGACGCCCTCGTCAAAGCTTCTCCCCAAGTGCTCTTTTTGCTGTTTGGTCGCCGGTCGATCCTTGCCTCGGCGACCATGTGGCAGTCTATTCTTTATCCGCCCATTTTTGTTCGCGTCATTGATATCGGTTTATCCTTCCTATTCAACTGGAAGGCCAAGAACATTTCACTGTCGCAGAAACTGGCTGCATACCCGCACCTCTATTCTTTCACGAGCACCAAGTCTGTAGTACACTGGTTCCAGATTATCCGCAATAAGTCGTTCCAGATGTTCGACGATGACGTCCACCCACCACTGAGTACGACGCACAAGTATACTAAGGTTGCTAAGTACCCGACTCGCAACATTAAAACCCCTATTGTGCTGGTCTACGGCGGCAGCGACTCTCTTGTGGATATCAAGGTCATGCTACGCGAGCTACCTAATCGGACCGTTGCTACCGAAATTCCACATTACGAGCATCTCGATTTCCTGTGGGCCAGAGACGTTGACACTCAGGTGTTCCAGCATGTGTTCGATGCCCTTGACAACTTCACAGATGCAGAGCATTCGAAAGAGGAATTCGAAAGTTATCGACGAGCCCGCGCTACTAGTCTCGGCGCTTCGGCAACATTTGGGCAGTAAGTGCATGTTCCTGAAGTATCGTATAGTTAGTTCAGTTCACTAAGTCACACCCAGCGCGTACCGTAATAGCGATGCAGTGGAATCAGACATCATGTCTGTGAACAGCCAAGATCCCGCCATAGAGGTGGCACATAAGGCGCGAGAAGATCTCGTTGATGACTCGTCGCCGCCTTCTACTTCCGGCCCTTCTGAGGCCACTGATGCCGCAGACGCAGGTCAACCCGAAACCCCGAATGCCAAACCAAAACCCCATGCGATAACAACGATTAGTGAAAACGGAGCGTCCGCCGTGTCGGCGCCAACTAAAAACTGGGGTGGTGTCGATGGTGCAGGTTCGCCATTGTCTGCCCAAGAACGCAAAACACCTTCTCCAATCGGCGGAAAGGGGTCTAGGGCTCACAAACGACGTGGTAGCGGGGCTAGCAATCTGAGTTTTGATGCCGCGAAGGATGGCAAGGGTCGTGGAGGTGGAATACGTATTGGAACGTCCAAGCCAGTGGTTGGTGCGAGTGTTGGCAGCGCGACAGGTGGCGGCACTGATGACAGTATCCGCAAAAGGAACGGTGTTTGATTCAAGACAGGAATGCATACGAGGTGTTAACAGGTTAATACACGAGAATCCGGGGTTGTTTCCTACATTATTGGGAGGCATGGGCCTGTTTCCTCGCTTCAATATAAGCATATAGGTGCTCTAGGAACAAGCCAGACAGCTCTGGTGATTATCGCAGTTCTGAGATACGAGATCCTAGTGACTCTGCTGTAGGTATTCTATGAAATGGCATTCGTCAGTCCTCGAGGTTCTCGTAGTCTGAGGCTGGTCTCGGCAAGAAGATAACGTTGCTCTGGAGAACAGCCAAGAGACTTGGAATATATATATATATATAAAAGCAATCGTATCTAGATGAGGCATACTCTAGCTAAGTGTAGCCTAGGCGAAGGCTGATCTGCGATGGGGATAGCCGTAGTCTTCGAAACTGGGAGAAGGGTACATACGTAGCCTGGTAGGATGCTGACCTACGGAGTAAAGAGGCTATTAAACAGGATTGAAACGACAATGTTCACAAACAATGCATACCAAATCATACTTTCGAACTTGACGCGCCGAGGCTGCTTTTGGTTGAAGATTCCTTCTACGGGGTATTAACTATTAATATACAAAACACTCGAAACTTTTTGTTCGGGGTCTTCCTCCATTCCTTCCTCGCTTTTCATACCCCCGTAGAGCTTGTGTACAGATATAAAACAAAAAAATGAAAATGATGCAAAGTTGCCGAGTCGGTGTAGAAAAATCACACCGGGCTTGCTGTGATGATGTTTATGTGTTGTGGTTGGGTATATCCACAACCCCCATTCCAAGAGTCTCTCTCCATCTCTCTTCAACTCTTGCACCTGTCCGCCCCGAAAACTTATGTTCGGTAGAACCAGTAAACCGTGTAAATGTTCTCCATAAAATGCTATGTCGTAAGGATCGTAAGAAGTAAAAAATGGTACAGCGAAGTGTCAACTGTGTAGTTGGGTTTACAGCAGAGCAGCGACGGCAGCGAACATGGCGCCGAAGGCGACACCGGAGCCGACGCGAGCAGCACCGGCGGTGATGACGGCAGTCTGGCTAGCGCTGGGCTTAGGGACGATGGCGCCGGTGCCAGTGGGCTTGGCGGAGACGAAGGTGGTGGGGTAAGGGGCAGCACCACCGGGTTGGTTGCCGCCGGCGGGACCAGTAGGGCCAGCAGGGGCGGAGGCAGTAGGGGCGGGCTGGGCAACATAAGTACCGGGCACAACACCGACGGTGGGCGCAGCGCCGGCAGGGCCAGCGGGGCCAGTGGTGATGGCGATCTGCGGGACAGTCATGGTGGTGCTGATGGTGACAGTGCTGCTGGAGGAGGTAATCTCGGCGCCAGCCTCGTTGGTGCAGGGGACGACAGTAGTGGCAGTGACCATGATGGTGGTGTAGCTAGCCGAGGGGACAGGGGTAGGCTTGGCGGTGATGTAGGTCAGGCTGTCGGCACCAGTGGCAATGCCAGGGTTGGTGGAGATGAAGGGAGCGCAGATACCCTTGAAGTACTCGATGGCATCAGCAATGGTCTCCTGGCTATCACCGTGGGCAGCCATGCACTCGAAGATGGCCTTGGTGAACTTGGAGTCAGGGCAGTAGCAGGCGGCATCGGTGTTGTCCTTGCAGCCGACAGAGAACATCCAGGTGTTCAAGCAGCTGGGAACAACGGCAGGGCAGGGAAGTGTCTCAACGGGGCCGGCAGGCGTGCTGGGCTTGGACGAAGTGGCGGGGACGGCATCAGTCGACGAGGCGCCGGTAGGCTTGCCAGGAGCAGACTCAACAGGCTTGCCAGGAGCAGTGGTAACAGGCTTGCCAGGGGCACTCTCGACGGGCTTGCCGGGGGCGGACTCAACGGGCTTGCCAGGGGCAGTGGTAGTAGGCTTGCCAGGGGCACTCTCGACAGGCTTGGAAGCGACGTGGGTCTCAGTGACGGGGCAGATGGTGGTGCCGACGGGGATGGTGACAATGGTGGTCTGGGTAGACGAGGCAGGGCAGTTGGTGACAGTAGGGCCGCAGCTGGTGACAGTCTGGACGGAGGTAGTGAAGATGGTAGAGGTGGTCATGTAGGTAGTCAGGTGAGTGGACGAAGCAGACTGAACCGGAACCGACTTGGAGACGGAGCCGACGGGGACTGACTGGGAGACACTGCTGGAGGGGACAGCGACAGTGCTGCCGGTCTTGGAAGTCACGGCGCTGCTGGTCGTGGGCTTGGCGGAGCTGGAGGTGACGACAGGCGAGGTGACCTTGGCAGTGGAGGCAGTGGTCGAGACAACAACCGAGGCGCTGGAGCTGACGGTGGTCTTGACAGCGGCAGTGCTGGAGGTGGTGACGACGACCGGGGGCTTGGAGGAAGCCTTGTAGGTGGTGCTGCTAGGCTTGGGAGGGACGGTGGAGGACTTGCTGTTGCAGTCGAAGGTGACGGAGTGGAAACCGAAGTTGCAAGTCTCCTTAGGGACAGCGGGCTGCTTGGGAACGATGACGGTGACGTTCTTAGCACCACCGCACTGGGAGTTCTTGACGTAGGTACCAGACTTCTTGCAAGGAGTTCGGTGCTTGCAGGTAGAGCCGTCGGGCATGCCGTAGTGGAACTCCAAATCACAGTCGAATTCGGGAGTCACCTGGAAACCGCCAATGGAGGTCTTCTCGATGTCCTTGCCGTTGCAGCTGAAGTTGGGGGCCTTGCCCTTGTCGTGGTGAGCCACTCCACTGATGCACTTGTCTTGGAAGCCAAAGGTGCGGGGGGCGAGCTCATCACGCTTGGAGAACTTGTTCTCGCAAGTGAAGCCCTTCCAGTTGAATCCACCGTAGCTGTCGAACTTTCCGGTGGGAAGATCCTTCCAGTCGAAACCGGGGATCTGCTTCTCGGTACACTTGTTGTCCTGGTTGGCGGGGCAGTCGAAAGCAGGTGCGTTACCCCAGCCGCCGAAACCCTGTGAGAGGCGGGTAGTTAGTATACGGCCACGGGTAGCATAGGCATAGAAGGGATGGCGTGTTGCGGAGCAGGACGTACAGTAGCTGCGACCTGGCTGAGGCCAGCAGCCAGAGTGGCGAGTGTTGCCGTGTTCTTCATCTTGAATCTGATCTGATACGAAACCTTGTTTTGCGGTATAGTGTAAATGTATGAGCGAACGTGGTGGGTATTCTTGTTGTATTTAAGTCAAGAACGAATGGTAGTGGGAAGCAAGGAGAACGAATGGCCTTGGACTTCCTAGAAAGAAAAGAGTTGGTTATGCAAAGAGGAAACGAAAGTGAAGAGAGACTTGATGAGTAGAGTAGAAAAGAGAAGATACTCTGGGCGGGAAGCCATGATGCATATATAGCTGTGTCGAAGACATGGCTTGATGGCCACTCATTCTGCTGTTAGTCGTGGTGGTGGTGGAGGTGGTAGCAGTGAGAGCAGTGGTAGTGGTGGTGGTGGTTGCACAGACAAGCAGCCCCCCCTCCCCCTGGTCCCTAGTCAGGAACAAGCAGGGGGGGTAGAGGTAGGGGTTTCTTCAGAGAGACCCAAGGAAGTGCTTGTTACAGTGTGTATGGACCCAACGGCGGGGCTCAATCCGGACATTGACAAGTCCATCTCCAACCAAGCCAGTCAGCCATGGCTGCATGGCACACATTGGGCACATTGGACACATTGGACAAGGGCAGAGACAGAAAAGGAAATCCCAGAAAAGAGTGAGAGGCCGAGAGGGTCTAAGAGGCGCCCAAGGAGTTGAGGAGCTGTACCTGCGTGCCCCACTTGCTCTACAACCTGCAACTTACTAACCTTAGGCCCTTCCTCAGGTACCTACTAGGTTACTAGTGGTAAGATGTAGACAGCGATGGGGCTAGCTCCTATTAATGTACCACTATGTATGTACATACTCATAGGTGTAGGTGAGTGAGTGTACCGATTCGGGGAATTTTGGTTTTGTTTTTGGCAAGTAGAGAACGAGTCCGATTGGAGTCGAGTATGCACGCAACTGGGCCGCAGAGCGCGCGGTTAGATTGGTGAAGTATGTCTTAAGAAGTAGCCAGTAGTTCAGAGAGTATGTACCTTACAGACGACACACACCACTGCCACTGCCACTGCAACTGCCACTGTCGTACGTCCTGCTCATAGGTGCCCTTACACATATGCTGAATTGGAATCAAGGTCTGCCTTAGGTCCATAGGTACATACCTACAGTCAGCTGTGCGTATAAGCAGTGTGCAAACAATCTCTGGGGCAATTGCCATGGGAGCATCGGTTCGGGGGCTCTGCAAGAACAAGAGCGTTAACGCTTGTCATCACCCCAGCCTATATCTGCATTTGGCCCCTTTCGGTGCCGGGAATAGTAAGCTGGCCTGCTAACCCAATGCCAGGTACCACTACGCTCAGCTGACTGCGCCGCGCCCAGAGATCCCAGAGGAAGCCAGCCGAGTCAGGCAGGGTTGACGACCTATTGTTAGCTACAAAAAGTCTTGCTGCCAGGAATCATCGTCAGCATTCGTACACCCGGAATAGTATAACGGGCACCGAACTCAGACATTTTTCGATGCCCTGCATAGAATGTCTGCTTTTTTTCTATCTAAAAAAGAAATCAAGGTCATCAGCAAGGGAAGCAATCCCGCCGGTTCTTCTCACTTAAGACAGACCAAGCCACCTGTGCCTGTGCCTGTGCCTGTGCCCCTGGCACATTGGTCATCAGTCAGTCGTCCATTCAGCTAAGCTAATGCGGGAACAGGTCCAGGAACATTTCCAGGACCAGGGTCAGGGACAAGAACAGCAGCCATCAGATTATCTTGACTCTTGGATTTCTCAATCATTTCACGCCGACTTATCCCATCAGGGGTAACGGTGGCAGGTAGGGCTCCCTAAACCTGTCTTTTGCCGGGTCTCAGGCGGGAATCGGGCTTGTCCCAATCCGTCGCCACCTGGTCGTCGTCGTCGTCGTTCGACAACCACCAACAACATGGCTTCCCAGTATGGACCACTTCATGGCCCATCTATGGGTCGCCCGATCCGACCCACGTTTACCCGTTTTTCTTGGGTATAAGGAAATGTTCTAGGTATACGACGTGTGTTGAGTATTGGACGCTTTTCCATCTGCCTATCAATTTCCTATATGTCGGGTACAACTTCACCACGGGTCACTGTTTTTATCTCAGTAGTAGCAAAGCAAAATGCACTTGCTAGTAGTACGTGCTTAACGGTAGTCCCCAGGCCCCAGGCCCCAGGCTATCACGGCGACGTCAGAGGGTGTCCACCTGTGCTAGCGAGTGGGCAATCGGACACGCCACCCCCATTGCATTTGAGATGGTCAGCGACTAAACCCGCCAGACGACGTTACGCCACGCTAGTCTGCAATGAGAGACACCAACGGCACCGTCTCCTATCTTGTCCAAGTCGATGCATCCCTTTTTCACCTGGTTGCTTCTTTGGCTCACTACCGGCCATCTCCATCCCGAATACACAATTATGGATGTTGATGTGCCTGTTGAAATAAAATGTCAATTGAGTTAATAGCGTACAGAACGACTACTGTAGGCAGTGCCGTACAGTAGGTTAGTGGTAGGCATCAGCTGGGATTGGGATTGGGTTCATCCAATTGTTGTGTTGACTGCTCTGCACATCAACATCATGTACGTGTATGTACTAGTTAGTTTGCTGAAATCGATTGGTACGATCGCACAAGTGGTACCCTCCCGCGCCGAAGGGTTTACCATGTCTAGCCTAGTTGTAGCACCTCTGACCCTCTGTCTGTTATCCAATCACGACAAACCTCAACGTCGGAAGAAGTCTAGTAGTAGGTAGGAGAGTCTCTTATCCTTCCTCGGGTCTTGGACTGTCTGCATGTTTCAGGTTTCAATCCTCGACAACCAATCGGCTGTCCAGTTTTCTTCTTAGATCTGTTTCACCCATCTTTTTTTTTCTCTTCTCTCTTTTTTTCAACCCCTTCTCTCTCCAACCAAACAGTTGGTTTGGGCAACCCCTGGATCGATTCTGCGAAACATCAGCCCTCATCGAAATTCTCGACCAGCACTTCATCGCGCGTCGTGCTTGATGCTTGGCGAACTCACTCGCGCCTGGAGCGAGTGGTCCTTCCGAAAAGAAAAAGTGGGCTGTCGGATTCTTCTGACCGGACGGGTGACGGGCAAATCATCTCGAATTGATATTGGCATGCCTGTCAACCTGTTCTACTACCTATTGCCTACTACTCCGTACCCATACACTATTATACATGCACCGTTCTCCAGTGCTGCTGGGCCGAGTGTTGAACAATGCACCACGGTCCAGTTCGATAGCTCGGCGCAGCGCTTATGCGTTAACATTGGAGTTGACAGCCCACACTATAGACCCTTCTCTACCTTCCACCTCTTCCGTCCATCTCTATTTCGTGGCGTACGTCAAATATGCGACTGAGCTTCACAAGCTTCACTAAACGACACCCCTAAGCAGCGCGAGACCAATACCCCCAGAGCACCTCTTCTGAGTTGGCAAGCGTCAACCCAGGACGGGTGTATGTGTGATTGTGTGATCATGCTTATCATTTTGCTTATACCCATTAAACTCTTTCGCGAGTCCTACTGAGCCATCGTCACTTGACATGTCGAAAGCTCATCTCCGTCTATGGGACTGTGCGTTCAGCCATCAAGCCATGGCCAGACCAAATGATCATCAAATCTCTCGGCATGGAACCGAGATGCTCGAGCAGCCCGTATTCCACCCCCCGGTTTCCCGTGGCTAAGCCTCGATTGAAGACCCACAGCATTAAGATCATATCGCCTTGGGTCGGTCCTGTGGTCCTGCAAAATGCATCTTGGGCGAATGGATCAGGGTTGTCGAGAGTTGAATATGAACATCAGGATGGTTGATGGTTCATCTCACGTGGGAAGTGGCTTGGAACTTGCAATTGCAACCTACACCAACCATCGGGGTTGTAGTCAAAAGTCAACATCCTGAGTGAGAGGAGACCAGGTTGCCATCTGCTTGTCCCACTATGGAGAACAATCCCCGAGGCTATCCTAAGCTGGGTACATACCGCACATGCCTGCCATCGAGAAAACCTGGTGGGGGATATATGCTTGCACGGTAGTGGTTGGAGGAGGACCACCCAATTAATCTCATCGCTTTCCACCGTTACTGTCACCGTCACATTTGCTGTTTCCTCGCCAGAATATACCATCTGGTAATGGCTAAGTCTCCGGCGTCACTGACATTACCCCTGAGCTACGCCATTCATTCACACAAGTGACAAACTCATGAGAGAAAGAACATGCATAATCGTCCGAACCAACTCCATCGTTTATTAGGGGTCCCTCGTGGGAAAACCCGGGGGCTCTACGACCCGGCCCATACTACTTACACTAAACGATCAAGGCAGCCTCCTCAGCTTTCTACTTTACATGACTCAAACTCATCGACTGATCACAGAAAGCTATATCGTGCATTTGCCGTTTGTTTGCACATGCTGCGGTTCGGTCACCAATGAGAGCAATGAGACGTACGATGTAAATGACATCTCATCAAACCAGTAAAGGTCTGGCCACGGCAGCCAATTGGGGGGGGGGGGGGGGGGGGGGGGGGGGGGGGGGGGGGGGGGGGGGGGGGGGGGGGGGGGGGGGGGGGGGGGGGGGGGGGGGGGGGGGGGGGGGGGGGGGNCCCCCCCCCACACCCCCGCCCCCCCCCCCCGCCAGCCCCCCCCCCCCCCCCCCCCGGAACAGTTGGAAAGCGGCACACGTGCCCCCCTCTCACATATCATTAATTGTCGTTGTCGTCGTCACTCTAAGACCAAAGTTCTATAGCAACCCGTCCAGTCAGCCCATCCCGGCCTCTACCTACTTGTAGGTGTCTAGTAGGCATCCGGACGCCGAAATAGATGCAAAAAAAAAAAAGAGCAGGTCCAAACGCCCTTGCCGGTGGGTGGTCTGTGGGTTGTTGTTTTCTGACCCTTGAAGAAAGCACATCCTTGATGTATCGTAGCATTTCAGGTACCGGCTTGACAGGGGTTCGCCTCCCCTTGTTGGCCTCCGTTTTGCGGAGTTTCAGGTAACATCCTCCACGGAGACAGCACTTCTCTCTTCTCGTGTTCTCAAAACCTGCACAGAGAGTTACATCGGCCAACAGTTCAGAGGCAGTTCGTCCGGTCCCATGTATATTTGAGAAGGGGGGGGGGGGGGGGGGGGGGACCGGCGGGG
>QUSE01000028.1:487381-598516 GCA_006508115.1 Apiospora malaysiana
CCCGCCCCCCCCCCCCCCCCCCCCCCCCCCCCCCCCCCCCCCCCCCCCCCCCCCCCCCCCCCCCCCCCCCCCCCCCCCCCCCACCCAAGGCTGCCGAAATACCCCTCGAGGGGCGACCGGACCAACATGCCACTCAACGAGATGCGTTTGCGGGAAGATTTGAAAATTGCAAGCTCTTGAAGAAGAAAGATATTGGCAACTTCTCCGGGCGCTGGCAACAAATAGGTACTTGGTTAGGGGTGGGCACAAGTGTGGATGAGTGGGTGGCAGTTGGCGGTTACTGCGCCTGTGTATTGGGGGGGGCCATTCTTCAGCGGGAAGGAATTGGCTGCTGTTGCTGCACACCCATTTCATGTCTAAAAACAGGAGCCCGTCACATCCCCATCCAGCCGCCGAAGAAGAAACCTCATCATCGCGGCCGGGCGGTTTAATCCATCCAAAGAGTATTGCCGTTCATCTAAACCAAAAGGCTATCCATCATCAGTCAACGGCGCTTGGCTGGAGATAGATATCACACGCACGCACACACACACACACACACACAATAGGCGCCCAGCTACACAGATCCTAGTGCCCCGCGCTTTGCCAGAAACTCGGTAAGATCTTGAAGATCTGCAACTTCTTCTGGGTTGTGGGCGGGTAACAATGGCCAGCCAAGAAAACGGCCAAGACCGACCCCAAAGACAGGAAGAAGAAAAAAAACGGTTGAGAAAAATAATAGTCGTAACGGCTACAGCAGCTCGCATGCATGTTTCGCATAGTCCACTTGGTAGTTAGCCAGACGTCAACTTGAGAAAAAGGTTAATCACCATGTCAGGAGAACTGCAGTGCATTGGACTGCGCCTCCCAACCCGCGCTCGCTTCAACCTGGGGAGAGAGGGGAAAGGGCGACGATCATGTCTAAACTGACCAGTCCCCAATCAGGATCGACTTCGGTCGGCCTCTTCAAAACGGCCTGGATAAAGAAAGCATGTAGGGATGACCCCTTTTTTTTCTTTGACTCAACTTGGATCGTGTTGGATAATGGTGTAATCAAAATGAGAAAGATAGCATGATAATTAATGTAAATTATACCAAACAAACAGGTTTGTCGCGTTGGCTCTCGAGTCGCGAGTCAGCAGCATACAGAACTGCAGATCGAAGTAATCAACATGAGTTCCTTTTCTCCCGCCTCCGCCCCATTCTCTCTCCATGCGTGTGTGTGCATGTGTTTATTTATTTCACCCGCCAAAGAACGCAGGAATGAGGCAGTGACGGATAATAATCTATTCTTGACGCAGCCTCCAAATTTGGGGTCCGGCTTTTACCAACGGCCGGAGCATGACAGGCGCGTCTTATTCTATTCCATTGTGTATGGCAGGATCGCTATGCTTGCTGGTGAGCTCTACCGTCTGCTTACAGAAGAGACATGGGAGCCTTTCGCCTTCCAAACCTTGTCCTTCTACGACCCTTGGAGCCTCGAAGCATGTACAAGTATATGCCAAGCCCATATGAAGTGTGGTGGCTTTGGTGATTCCATGGATGAATACCTGTGCCAGGCACAGGATAAAGGAGCATCACCGAAATGACTTCAATCAAGGATCAATTTGGAACCAAGCCGGGGTACTCATGACCGAAAACCAATTTCTGTTGTAAGACAATGAGGCTTAGACGAAATAGGCCATTTTGGCTCACAATGGGTCGCTGAGTGCCGAATTCATACGACCCCGTCCGTATACAAATTATTTCGGTATTCTCATCTGGATTGAGTCAAATCCCACGTGCTGATTCGGAGCTGTTGAAGGGCTGCTCACTCTTCTTACCCGGGAGTCCGAAAACTCCCGCGAACGCATCAGCTGTAGGATCTCTGCAGCATATCATGGATCTAGACGAGTTGGTGTAGTCGTGTTCATTAAACTGTAGCGATTAGGAGTCCGCAGTCTAGTGTTCTCATGAACCATGGGATGATGGCCTATGTTTAGCAAGCCTCAGGCACCGCCATGTAAGGACTGCAAGCAGATATTGGTCGAGTTGATGAGTGGGATGATAATCATGATACTAGCATGCTCTCATCTGATCTGTCCAACACGTACTTTCTCTCTAGCTGTGCACTTGGATGAATGTCTCGAGAACGGAGTTATGTAGCCGACCTCGGATTCATCAACTATTGCTCTCGGAGGTCACAGCCTTCATGAGATATCAAATGACAAAGAAAATGAGTATCATAATTGATAGTAAAGTGCAGCGAAGTGAACACTTGCCTCTAGGCAACTTCCTTGAAGTCGAATATGTAGGCAGCTAGCAAAAAGCGCCGCTCCGGAGATCTTCTGTAATCTTGTATTAGTTTGTTCTTGGATAGAGAGATACCGAGACTCAGAGTCCTCATGAAACTGCCGGGAACCACATGGTAAGGGGCCATGGAGTGCAAGGCCTCCCCGCACTTTGCCTTGTGAAAACAGTGGTTTTGCGATATATTCTAGCTTTCAGTGATTCTTTGGCATGGGTCTCCGTAAGAGAAATCGTAGGTCATATAGGTGTTCCATGAACGTGAAGTCTACAAGTCATAACCGGATCTAGTTGGATGTTGGTCATAATCGTGAGGCCCGAAATACTTGGTCTACATGAATATACACATCAGCTGCCTCCCTGCATCCGCTTGATTCTTTCCTCGGCAGCTCTTGCCCGTCTCTCGCGGTCGAGTCTCATCTTTTGTTCGGGTGTCAGCCCTCTAGCCTCGTCCTCGCGTTTCTCTTGGGCCGTTTTCTGCATCCCACCTCCCAATATTCCTTTGGACTTGGATGCCCTTTCTGTGACCTTTGGGCCCTCCAGCGTGAGGCGGGCCTCTTCAGCCTTCTTCCTTTCCGATTCCTTATTCTCGGCCTCTTTTCTTTCGCGCTCCTCACGCTTCTCAGCTTCGGCGCGCTTCATGGCCGGAGGCACCTTGGCAGTTTCCCAGTTCCACTTGTGTTCTCCCAGCTCATCTCGAGCCACCCTGAAAGCATCACGGGTGGCCCGGTCGCCTGCGAGTTCGAACGCTGTTCTTCCCTCTTGATTTTTGAGCGTGGGGTTTGCGCCGGCTTTCAATAGCAGCCCAGACACGAGTGGTGCAGAGTTCTGGCTGGCTGAAAGGTGCAGAGGAGTAGGCGCGTGGTGGTTCTGTTGCGAGTCGGTAGGCTGAAATACAAAGTCGGCGTGAATATCATTGTTCTTCAAGTAGGAAAGCAGAGCTGGCAGCTTCGATCTCCGAACGAAGGCTTGCAACTGATTTGTGTGGAGCAGAGCAGTTTCTTCTTCCTCGGACAACTTGGGCGCGACTGGTTTCGCCGGTTTTGAGGGGGCAGCCTTTGTCTGACTGTCATCTTGTGATTTCGCAATCTGACTGGGATCAAACTCCCGGACCTTCAGGCGGGTTAATTCAATAAAGCATCGCATCAGCTCGTTCTGTGTCGCTCGTCGCGTGCTAAAGGGAAAGCCCCGAATTCTGGGGTCGTTGGCTCTCATCACCTGCCCGTCGTAAGGTCCGAAAAGGGTCCTTCGGTTTGTCGCGCCTGTTGCTCGTATGAACAGCAGATCGGACGTGTCGACGAGCCCCTTCCATTCCTGGAGTAACTGGCGAACCTCGTCAACCAGAGCCTGTTCGTTGTATCGACGTATACTGGAGCCTGCAGAATGCGCATTTCCCTTCGCATTGTCGTTGGCAGACTGCGATCCACCTTGCTTCCGTCTCGTAGTATACCTGTGAAAAGTTTTGTGTGCCAAGATGGTTGCCTCTCTGTTCAGTGGACCTGTCGAAGCATGCTTTGTCTGCCTCGGGGCGAGTGAAACCACCATGGCGGCAAAATGGCCGCCTCCGATCATACACATGAAGACATGAGGTCCCTTGTACGCAGCCGGGAGGGAATTTGGATCGGGGCTGGGCTTCGGGGCTGGGATAGGAGCCAACTGTTTCTTCTTGAGGACTTCTACCGCCTCGCTCTCGTTGCGAGCTTGCTCGGGCGTCAAAATGGCGCGGTACATGCCGAAGTAGTTGTTTGGTGGAAGAACAGGAGAGCTGAACCATATCATCGGCGCGTTCCCGCTTCCCCGTGGCTTCTTTGTCACGGAACCCTCTTCTTCCTCTTGATGCACGCCACCGCTGTTGGTGCCCCGACTGGCCAGGGTTGCCTGTTTCTTCAGGAGGGCCGTGAGGGTGCTATCTTGTTTGTCATCATCCTCGTCGGACTCGTCAGAATCCGAGCCCGACAGACTCTCATCTAGGTTGCCAATCAGACTCTCGAACTCGACTTCTGTGACGGGTTTATTGCCGCGCAGTTTTTGCTTCAGGTTATAGTGGTGTAAATCGGACTTTTGGTGGCTGCGCTGGTCTTCGACAGAAGTGAACGCAAGGGCACATAGGGAACAGCTCTGGGAACTGACGAGATTGTCACTGGACGAGGAGTTTGTTGTGTCGGGATCAGGCGTAGGATCCGAGGGGAGGGCGTCGGGCGCTTCGGCGGGAGATTCCTTGTATTCTAAAGTGCTGAGCACTTGGAGAGGCAGATCATAGACTATTGCGAAATGCAGTCGTTAGTGGGGTGGTTGATCCTCGGATGCGCTGACAGATGGTATGAGCTTGTCGCGAACCACATACCATAGAGCGGTCGCCGCAAGATGTCGTCTGTCTTCTTGTCCATTTTCTGCATGGGTAGCTGGGCAAGCGAGTGAGTTGGGAAGTGGGAAGTGAATGCAAGAAAGTGGTTGAGTTCCTGTCGCAATTCAGCAGTGATGCGATGATGTTATGGTGGGGTTAACTTGTTAAGTGCCTTCAGAAGCTCAGAAGCTCTTTTATCGATTGGATGGCTTGCAGGGGTTCTGGATTATCGCGGGGATGACTCAACCGGTAAGAATATCAGTGCCTAATGTTAACCTACACATTTTAAGGAACATGGCATGGAGTATACTTACCTTAAGGTACTTACCTAATCGACTTCCTTCATGTTCATTCAACCTATGGTACCATCTTCGATATAAACAGTCAGACACACATCTTATGGGGCAAGGCAAGTCTGGCAGACTTTGCCATCACGAGCTGACTCACCATACATAGTCTGAAGCGTGTCATTTCGTTACACCAGGTGTACGTGTACGGCAAGTAGACCCTTGGCTCACCTGTGTTATGGATGAAAGATGTCTAGTCTGAAAAATCCGACTTTGATTCATTGTCTGGTGTAATTCGCCAGTCCAGACCAGCTACGCAATGGCAAAGGAGCTGTCGCCACGGCCCTCAATTTCTGGATGCACGAACAAGGGGCTTGAAAGGCGTTGCTTTATGGACTAAAACATCACATTGTTCGGCAGTCTTCATACTCCAATGGACAACGGGACTCGTTCCATTTTCATACTACCACTCTCGCTTCCTCTTGACAATGAGAGGCCTGCGGTACAAAAGCCCTGTTCCATACCCCTGTTGGTTTGACCCCAGTATATCCATCCCATCAATCCAAAGCATCCTTATATACCAGTTGACAGGCTCAACTCTACTACTAGAGAGACATTTCAGGTTTCAGTCTCTCTGGCATACTTTCAACCTTCCCCTATTTCCACTATCCTCACTGTCCTCTACCATTTGTTTTGGATAAAACACAACCCCTTGTACGGCCATCATGTGCGAATGTAAGGTAAAGACGTATAAGTATACGGCCTGTTTGCACCGGTCCAAGACCCGGGTTCTGTGTTGGAAGGCAAGCTGGAGGACGACAAACTTTCTTTGCTTAGGACAGGTACTCACCAAATGTAAGCCCAAGAAGGCGAAGAAGGAGAGATTCGGGCTCTGCACCAAGTGCACACACCAGTTCCTCCCGTACCACATCAATGACCCCAAGTACGTCCGCAAGTACTTGAAGTGGAAGGAAGACAACGGCTACGCGGGCAAGAGAATACACGCTGAGCTCGTGCCTATCGAGGCCGTCTTCCCCAATGCCAACAAGAGGAAACACCCCCAACAGTCACCCATGGTCGCGGCCGCCCCGAGGCACCAGCCGAGCCTCGACAGTTTCGACCTAGCCGCCGCCGGCGCCCTGAGTTCCGACTATAACAACAGCGCTCGTTCCAACCTCAGCCATGAGGGCCCCGTGGACCTATCAGACCTCACCGGGCGTATGAGCCTTGGCCCCATGTCTTGCCGGGGCCGACCCCACACGGGCGCCAAGATGCTGGATTTATACCGAGGCGGCAGCAACAAGACCAGGGTGACGCTGCTCTCTCCATGCAACGAGGGCAAACTCCAGCGCCGGGTGAGGCTTAACGCGGCCCCCAAGAAACCCCGCTGGCGGTCAGCCTCCCCCCCGACCGATAGAGACGACGCCCGACGGAGGACCTATTTCGTCATGGCGTCACCGTCTGCCGCGTCTTCCACGGGGTACGTGAGCCACGTCCACTCACGCAGCCACACGTCTATTCCCGTACCCCCGCCGCAGAAGGTGCGCGAGATCTTCATGGGCTGTGATGAGCACGGACAGGAGCGGCTCACCAGCTGCACCGAGTGTACAGAGGCGTACTTCCGTGAACGTGGCATACCCGACGAGGCCTATATTCGAGAGTGCAACTCGGCGCCCCCTATGTTGGTCCGCGTTCGTACTCCGGGCGATCGATATACTGCGGCGCCCCAAGCATCGTGCCAGTGTGAAGCCTATGGGCCGGCAAACTGTCTCGCCTGCTTCGAAAAGGCGCGTGAAAGCAAAAGGCTCCAGGCTAAATTTATCTAAGTAGAGCCGTGTACGTATATGTATATATATGTAAGTGAATTATGTATATGTATGCAGTAAGACCGAACGGTAAGTCATTAGGTGGAAACGGAGGGTCAGGTAAGTAGGTCGGTATCTTTTCGTTATAATCACGTTGCGTGGAAGTCTGGGACTTCAGGGAACGTCTTTCTTCAAGTGTACATAATGTTTGATTATGAATATAGACACTTATATCCCTGCAATGAGATCCTGTCTGTTGAGTTGTCAGCATAGACGTTATGGTCGATTAGTTTGTGTCGTCGTTTCAATGACGAGTAGCAAGCAGTAGATAAGTCACTGTCTGTCAACAACTACTGTTCAGCCAATAGTGATTCCATCTTCGGCACCGCGGAACAAAATGACGTACGAGCTAAGATATGCAGCCCTGCTTAGGCTTATATAACCTTGGTATGCTGCATGCAGTCGATCAACACCAAATAGAGTTTCTTCTTCCCCATGGGGCAAACGTCGATCGGCCGTCTGATATCCCAAAGGAGGGGTTGACTCCAACTTGTCAGCAGACCCGTGCGACAGAGAGCCTGAGCGAAGAGAGACAGGAGGGAATGGAACAAGAGATATATGGGTTGGCCTTCCTGCTAAGCTCGACCTCGTCCTTTGCTCTCTTTTGCTACTTCAGATTCCCTTTTTTATCAACAAAACCCTCCTGGCTACCAAGAAAAGACATCAAAAGCAAATAAGACACCTACGAGAACATTTCTCCACAAACCTAACATCATGTCTAAGGCATACCTGAAAGCAAAGGAGAAGTATAACGAGATCATCAACGACGCCGGTCGGGGCGATTGGTACTGTAAGTGGAGAGAGCCTAATACCTCGTACCACAGATCGCCACCAATTCCTTGACTCCCCCTGGGTAAAGGAAAGGTGCTTAGCTGACCCGATGAGCAATCCATCAACAGGTCGGACCAACCGTGTCGCACCGTCGAGACTCCCTTCCAAGGGGAAATGTGACACCGTGGCCCATGTCGACCACGCTCCAAGCCGCCGTGGTAGCACTGGGAGCATGACAGACAAGATTAAAGATTGGATGAACAGACCTGCCTACTAGGGGGTGACGGACTGGTGATACGCGAACAGTTCATGTAATTTTATGTATTTCAAATGATTGATGCTAGTTATGTTTTATTGATTTGAATGAATATGTATATCCAGTGCTATGTATGTACAATGCATAAATACTCCGCCTGCTATGCGTGACCTCCTGGGTATAGGTTAATAGAAATAAACCTTGTGCCAAAGAACACAGGAAATAAGACGAGAAAAAGTAAAATATGTTTCCATGAAGTCCCTTACTGTCTGTCCTCCCTGAACCCGACCCTCCTCACCAGGCCGCCTTGGCAACGATACCATTGGGGTATTTGCGGATCAAGAACTTGCGCCCTTCGTCCATGAGCAGTATAAACATGCCGAACGCCATGGGGAGGAAGTAATGCTCGGCGGGTACCTTGGAAGTGCCAAGCGTCTCCTGGAAAACGGGCACATACAGCCAGAAGATGGCCATGACGAGGGCGAAAGCGATGGCGGGAAACAGGGCCAGGTTCTGGGAGGCCTTGTTGAAGGCGGGCGGGTGCTGGAAGATACTCCAGCGACGTGTGCGGATAGCCATCAGGTTGAACCATTGCCTATACGACATTATTCCTTCGTTAGTGTCATATGGCAACAAAGAGTAACAGTGGAAGATGATTTGCGGTTTACATACATGACGACGAGGTTAACGAAATAAATAGATGAGGCCTCGTTGAGTCGTTGGGTATAGTAGTCCGGGTCGATCCAATCGGGCAGGACGCCAAAGCTGAACCAGAGCACGCGGAATGGGATGCCGTTTCGCTCGAGGTACCAGTAAGCCATAGCGAAAGAGGCCAGGGTTTCGATAACGCCGAGCACGCCGTAGGCCATAGCTACGAGCTGCCAATTGACCAGGCGGTCCTTCTTGACGTTGCGTGGCTTGCGGAGCAGCACGTCAGCTTCGGGCTTCTCGTAGGACAGAACCGTGGCCGCGGCACAGTCAGTAAAGCAGCTATCAGGCATACACGTCAGTATTCCATCAATCGCATATAAGCATCCTCAAAAGCAGATCGGAGTGACTTTCGAGAAGGTTGTATAACGAAGGACCAAGAGACCAACGTAATAGAACTCACCAGATAATGATCATGAGGAACGAAGACAAAATCTGCGGCAGCCCGAATAGCACGTTCGTCATAACGGGCCAGAACTCGGCAAAAGAGCCAGCGGGGAGCAAGTAGCAGATGACCTTCTTGAGGTTGTCGAAGACGACGCGGCCGTACTGGACGGCCTCGACGATGGACGAGAAGGAGTCGAGCAGGACCATGTCGGCGGCCTCGATGGCGATGTCGGAGCCGCCGCCCATGGCGATGCCGACGTCCGCCGCCTTGAGCGAGGGGGCATCGTTGACGCCGTCGCCCGTCATAGCCACGACCTCAGTCGTCTGGAACTCGCGGACGATGCGGAGCTTCTGCTCGGGCGTGGTGCGCGCAAAGACAATCTCCTCGTACTCGGTCAGGACCCGCCACTGGTGCTCGTTAAGTGTTAGAAGCTCGGGCCCGCTTAGTACGATAGAGCTTCGTGATGTCGACGACGAGGCTTTATCCTCGGCGATTTCGCTCGAAGAGGGGGGCTCGCGCGGCAGCGAGGATACGTCGTGGACTATGGAGGTTGGGGTGCTAACGATACCAGCGTCTTGGGCAATGGCAAGAGCAGTCAAAGCGAAGTCGCCAGTAACCTGGGCCATGAATCAGCATAAGACAAACATACGAAGCTGTAGTAGATTGCAAGCAATCTGGCTTACCATGAAGATGCGAATCCCCGCCCCTCTCAGGGTAGTCACAACGGAGCGGATCTCCGGTCTCAAAGGGTCGACGATTGCAAGGAGACCGACCAGGGTCAAACCGGTCTTAGCCTGTTCGAACATGGCGTCCTCGAATTGAACCGTACCGGGTTGGTGTGGGACCTCTGCCTTGCGGACGACCTTCCGGGCCAGGAGAATACACCGCTTACCCTGACTGCTGTAAATGTTCTTCAACTGTTCAATCGTAGCCCTCATATCTAGATCAAGGGAATGAGCGTCGCCGGCATTGGTGGTGTAGTGGGTGCAGCGACCAATCAACACATCGGGGGCTCCCTTAATGGTCAGAAGCCTATCAGCTGGTGTTAGTGAGCGTTCTTCCGGGCGTGATCTCTCCGATCTTCTGTCATCACATACGTATCCTCCGGCTTGAAGACATCAGCTTCGGCTTGAGGCAAAGTGGTCGACAAGAGGTCATCCTTAAACATGGAAAAGGTTCGGATCATGTATTTGTTTTTCGAGTTGAAGGCCAAATCATATGTTCTTTGCCAGCTTTGACGCAGATGCTGTACTGAACCAAGTCCTTCTGAAAACCGGAGAATGGCTTGGTCGGTAGCATCACCATGGATATGTCGCTCCTCAAGAGGAAGATTGTGGGTGGCCGCATCAAATTCAGCTGCATTGCAGAGACCTGCAATGGCGCGTACTTGGCCGACGCCGGTTGTGACGATACCTGCGACGACCGGAGTTCCGCTCACGTTGAGTTCTTCTTTTGCGGCATCTTGGTTGACGGTGTGGTTGCCAATGGTGCAGTCCGTAACAGTCATGCGGTTCTAAGAGAGTTAGTGAATGGCAGCAGGATAGGGGAGCGGACGCTGCTGACCTGAGTGAGAGTCCCTGTCTTGTCCGAGCATATTACGGAAACAGAGCCAAGCGTCTCGACGGTCTTCAGTGACTTGCACAGTACGCTGTTCTGCCTCATGATATTGGCGGTAATCGTCAGGCCTGCGGTCAGGGCGATGGGAAGACCTTCTGGGATAAAAGCGATCGCAACACTGACACACGACACGATAAGAGTCGGCACAGAAATCCAACCTGGGTGGTCCTTCCTCAGCCAAGAACCCCTGAATGCTATGTCAGTGATACGATATCGCGTGGACATGCCAGGAGCCATCTTACCAGACGATTAGTACAATAGCAATCATTGTCACCATGATTGTGCAAATTATCACGACAAAATACAAGATTTCGCGCTCGAGGGTCGTCATCTTCGTTTTAGGCTCGTTAGTCAGGTTGGCGATACGACCGAAGACAGTACGATCGCCCGTATTGACAACCAATCCAACGCAAGATCCAGCCGTGCAGTGAGTACCCTGGAGGCCTATGCAGCGTGTCTCAAGATAGTTGTCGTCAGTAGAATTCACCGCCGCCGCCAGAGGTGCCGACTCTCCGGTCAAGATGGATCGATCGAACTTGGCGTCACTGGAAACCTGAAGGAACCTGACGTCTGCGGGAAGCTTATCCCCGGCCTTGATATGCACGATATCGCCCGGCACAAGCTCTGAAGCGGGAAGGGACTGCTGCTTGCTCTCGCGGACGACCATGGTGTTCTCTGGCAACATACCAGTGATCGACTTCATCACACGAGACGAAGACCAATCTTGCCACATGTTGAAGGCCGCCTGGATAAAGAAGACGGCGAGTAGGACGATGGCCAGAGCCTAAGAATGGGTTAAGTCGGTCCTGGACAGGCTACTGTTCTGATATCACTTACCAAGTTGGCAACTGCAGGGTTAGGCTCGCCCAGCGGCTTCCAGGAAACAAAGACGAGTATAGAGCCGATGAGTAAGATGGGCCCGAACCCCTTGAACATATAACCGAGATACTTCTGCACGGCATTGGATTTAGGAGGGGTAGGGGCATTCCGACCGAAGTCCTTCACCCGCCTGGTAACCTGATCATCTGAGAGACCCTGGGTGATGGAGGAGCTGAGGCGGCGGAGTGCCTCTTCTGTGGTGATTGTGTGCCATTCAAGGGCCGATAGCTCTGCACCGACATGTTAGCCGGAGGTTTTGATAGCCAAAGTTGAGGTTGTATATGGATATCGACCCTTGGCAGCGGTATCTTTGGCTTTGGAGATCTCGGCGGCATCCCTGGCCTTGGATTCCTCGATCTGGAAGGAGCTGGAGCGGTTGTTAGTGATAAGCGGTGGCTATGTTTGGATGGCAGGGCGGCGATCGGACGAGGAATACGGCAAGGTCTTTAGCAACAACTTACACGGTACGATACTGGACGGGTAGCAGAATGGCGGGATCAACCTCGCGTCGCGATCGTACACTCCTTATTGACATGGAACCATTAGAGTGAGTCCTGCGAAGGGTACCGCGAGCTGGTCGTGAGGCTTCTCCTCCATCGTCGAAACGAATGCGGTCAACGGCAGGGGATTTAAGATTTTCCTCGTCCATTCTGCTGGCGGCTCCCTAGACTTGTAAGTGACGAATGTGCACGCGTATCACCGCAAATACGGGATTCTCTGGGCAACGAGACAACACAGCCGGCAGAACAGGTGTAGCGGGAGCAAGACGAGTCAAAGGTCAAAGGTGCGATGTTTCTAAGCGAGGGCAGTCGCCTTGGTCTATTATATACTACACAGATTTCGCGTTGGACCCAGGAGTCTGGGTCATGGCTATGATCATGTTGATCGCGAGAGTGTCTGAGAACCAGATGTCAAAACCGGATGCCATACTGTCGAGTGTCTGGCGACTTGAGCGCAAAGCACAGTGTGGGGAGGTGGTGGGAGACGCAGGGTGATCTTCCGACCGTCACATGCAGTCAGCACTGTGCCATTCTTCGGGGGCAGCAATGCTATGAGCGAACAAGGGCTTACCAGTCTAGACGAATATGTTAGTGTCGGCATAGCAAAGTCAGATTCGAGGGGAGCAGGCGGCGGGTGAGAGGCGGTGCTTGCTAACCAGATCAATCGAAGCAACATGACGGATGAAATTCGCGCACCTTTTCCGGCATGGCCCCGCGGGATGCGTGATATATTTGTTTGCAGTCTTTCTCCGGGGCCAGGGCCAGTGTGTGTGCGGGCGATGGAAGGGGGGGGGGGGGGGGGGGGGTGCGTGTTTCCCCCCCCCCCCCCCCCCCCCCCCCCCCCCCCCCCCCCCCCCCCCCCCCCCCCCCCCCCCCCCCCCCCCCCCCCCCCCGGGCCTGTTTGAGCAGGGCTGGTTTGCAGTTGAGATCAAGTCAGTTTAGTTTAATGGGCTGGACAGTAAAGGGGGTCTTGACGGTCTTCTGCTACGTAGTCGTAGGGGGGCTAGCTAGCCTAGGAGCTCTACTACGTCGTAGCCACTGTAGCCACTGTAGCCACTGTAGCCACTGGGCTAAGGGGGGAAATAAGCTTTGGGCTAATGTGCTTACCTCTAAAATCAGGAATGCGCGCCACGCGGGTTTGCGGGGAGCGACAGGGAGAAACTAGAAAGCAGAAAGCAGAAAGCAGAAAGCAGAAACCACGAAAACCAACCACTGGGACGGAACGGAACATCATCACCAACAAACAGAAGACAGAGAGAGAGGGACCACCAGGCGGCCTCCCTCCCTCTCGCTTCAGCAGGCCCGACTTCTTTACCCTACCCACTCCACATTACCTAAGTGATAGTGACACGGCTGGAATAGGTATTAATTTACCTACTACTAAATGACCGCCGAATTGAAGATCCTCACTTGCCAAGAGAGATGCACAAGGTGAGTGATGTGGATTGGATTGATTGGCCCATGGCCGCCCATGACTTACACGGCTTGCCTAAACAGGCAATCCAACAACAATGGCAACTAACGCATGCACACGCACATGCGCGCCATCTTTTGGCCTCCCTCCAGGCTCCGACTCCCTCGGGCATCCGACCTCAGTCCTACAGACTATACAGTATTGATTCTGCCCTATGATGAATATAGTAACATCTGAACACTCCTGCATCTTCGGCACATTCATGACGTCGTTTCCCCAACCCGCCGCCGTAAACCTGGCTCACTTTCACTCGTGTGACCAGCCTCACAGAGTCCCAGTCGACTTCCCACCCGCATTGCATGATCCCAGACTCCCAGGCTCCCGGGCTCCCGGGCTCCCAGGCTCTCAGGTCCTCCGCCCGCCCAAGTCGTCACACCGACCCAGGAGACAAAGACGACCGATCCCGTGTGTAGCGACCTCGACCTCGACCTCGGTTGCAGTTGCAGCCACGGCCACAATGGCGTCAGCCATGGCTGTACCCAACTCTCGGTTCGTGGTCGAATGGAGCAGGTTGTCGCCGTAATCATTGTTCCACATTTTGGTTTCTAAACGTAACCGAATCTATTTTGGTATTTCGAACCTATTACAGTATGTTAAGCCATCAACCAATACCATAATTCGCGCAAGAGGATACTCAGATCTATCCATGCCGAGTCTAGATGCATCGTTGCTTTTCCCGTCATTGCCTCCATGGTTTCTTCGTTTGGAAAAACTTGCTCCCAATGGAGAAGCAATCTCCCACTGCAGGGGACTCGATGAAATAGGCCTAATAAGGGTGCCAGAACGTTGACCAAATTTTCGGGACGATGAATCAATCGCCTTTCATATTGATCATTATTTCGAGCACGTTCTAAGTTACTAACTACTAAAGTTATTCCAGGAGTCAAATCATCTGAACTTCATCATGGCCACGGAGACCAACGTCATGAGCACGCATTCTCTGCACTGAGAGTCACAACATCTGGACCCTGAGAGTCTTCCATCTCTCACATAATAGCACCTGCAAGCATGATTAACGAAAGTTCGGCTTAGATTCTAGTTTACCACGATAATATTACCCATCTTAACCCAACCATCAACAGCACTGGGCCGACGCGAAAACGAGAATCGACCGCAAACGCACTTCACCCATCACCTCACCAGAGTCATCAGGAAAATCGACAGTGAGGTCGACTGAGCCTTGACCAAAATACATTGCGTGAGGCCGATACCACGGAACTGTAACTGCCTGCCTGCCACCACCCCGACAAATTCCACTCGTCGAGTACTTGATTTCTTGCAATACTCGCCACGTAAGCATGGTCTTACTAAAGCGCCCATGGACCAAGAGCTCAATCCCGTTGGCCTTCTTGGCATGAACTTATAGTTTGTATCCTATAGTCATCAGTCCCAATGACTGGTCGCTCGACCACAAGTCCACGGCGATATCTGAAAATCGATACGGTATGGGGTCAAAATGGGGGTGCTCATCCCCAACTCAGATTTCTTCGTTGAGCATGTTGTGCTTCAGCCTTCCTCGAGTGCATAACTTCCGATACAGGGCAACTATGGTTATGTGAAACGAGGCGACAATGGGGGGGGGGGGGGGGGCGGAGGGGGCGGAGGGCGNCCCCCCCCCCCCCCCCCCCCCCCCCCCCCCCCCCCCCCCCCCCCCCCCCCCCCCCCCCCCCCCCCCCCCCCCCCCCCCCCCCCCCCCCCCCCCCCCCCCCCCCCCCCCCCCCCCCCCCCCCCCCCCCCCCCCCCCCCCCCCCCCCCCCCCCCCCCCCCCCCCCCCCCCCCCCCCCCCCCCCCCCCCCCCCCCCCCCCCCCCCCCCCCCCCCCCCCCCCCCCCCCCCCCCCCCCCCCCCCCCCCCCCCCCCCCCCCCCCCCCCCCCCCCCCCCCCCCCCCCCCCCCCCCCCCCCCTCATCTGACGTCGGAGCGCGACTATGTGGCTGCGTTAGCGGAACAGCCTGCAACCTAGTCTTGGGCGGCACAATATCTGGCAGAACTTACCGCACCAACTTTGATTCTGTCCCCGGCGTATTCAGAGCTCATAGACCGGACACGGGATGGATATGTGAATCCCTCAATGCCAACAAAGAGGCACTGAAAAGCAGGCTTTCAACGTCCTTATAACACATAACGCATAGGTAGCCACTCAGTCCCGTGCCATGACCACTTGAAAGACGGACGAACAATAAACCTGATCGGCAGCCGGGAAGGAGAAGGCGCGTATTCGGCTTGGGCATCTATGAGACGAAAATCCACGGGCATATGCCACTTGCGCATACTCCACCAGAGGGGATCTTTCCAAACCGTACTCGCAAAAGAAGACAATCAATGATAATTTGTGTTTGCCTAGATCTTCTTGTGTCGGGCCTCATTACATCAACTGCAATACGCTCAGTAGATTGTGATTTTGCTTCGTCTCTACAGACTTATATATGTGACTGGACTGCGCCGTCTCAAGAGATCTTTCAACCATCTATCTAGCTAATTGAAGAGCAACCAACAAAACTGCAACTCGCGCATATTACGACTCAAAACCGAGCGTCACGAAACATCGACCATCATCGGGAGCACAAATAAGACTGTCAGAAGCAGGAGCCGGATCCAGAACCAACTACCACAACCCTCGAATCTGATATCATACCCATACTTGCTTCCTTTCCTACCATGGCTGTAGGAAGGTTACGACTTAGTGCAATTATCCCCATCGTCTGTTCGACTGTGGCTTTCGCCCTTCTTATCATCCTCATCACTGCCGGAACTAAGCCGGGTAGGAACTCGGGTTACTATTTAATCTCGGTAAGCTGACCGCTATATATATCCCATTAGCTGGTGATGACAACAAATCCGCTTGGCGAGACTCGATCCCTGATAACGTTAAACCCATAGCTGAATACATCCGAAGTCGGGACCAACCTCATTGAGATCAAGACGGCGAACACCTCTTCTACTACGACAGGCTCCATCCTCGGCGGTATTACCGGGCTGATCCCGGGACTGGACGGCGCCGTGAACAATCTGACTTCGGAAGTCAACAACGGGTTACAGGACATAGTGAACGAGCTCATCAAAGAAGCCACCGACTCCATCGGGCTCGAGGACCAATATGTCATCTACCTACAAAATATCTGCAAGGGGAAACTCGCCGACCCGAATAACCCTGCTTCCAAGATCAACATCGACTCTTGTCCGGGCTTCAAGACTGTTGGAGATGGTCAGCTTTCACCCTCCCATGATCACTAAAACCAGAGAGCAACCCGATGACCTGTTTCAGTGAAAATGATAGACTGACCACCAAACCAATATCGCAGCCATCGGAGGTGCCACCAACATCACCAGCTATGTCGTCGTCGGGAACACCAACATCTCGTTCCCCTTCTTGGCGACGTTGAGCAATACGGGCTCGACGACGGGGTCCGCCCTGCTCGCCGCCACGACGGCCAACGCGGCCTTCCTCTATATCGGCCTAGTCGTCTCAGGCCTCGTGGCGCTGGCCTCGATGGCGTCCCTCGTGCTGCCGCGTCACCGCCTCCTGACGCTTGGTAACATGCTCGTCGCAGGCCTGGCGCCCGGGTTCCTGCTCATCAGCGCCATCGTGTCGACGGCCGTCGCTGCTGTCATCAAGGCGCTCCTCGACGGCGTCGGCAACTCCTTCACCATCGGCACCAAGGTCGGCGGCCCGGCCCTCGCCCTCGTTTGGGTCAGCGTGGTCTTGAGCATCGTCAGCTCGTCCTACTGGGCCCTCATCTGGTTCGTCGACGCGAGACGGTCCATCTTGGCCCGCTTCCGGCGGCCGGTCGAGCATGAGGGAGACTGGAAGGCCACTTTCTTGGCGTCGTGGAGGAATGTCAGAACCCACGACGACATGGCGAAGCACCCTGAAGGAGGCATCGTCCTAGGACATACTCAGGGAGGTGTTGTCTCGAAGTATCCTGATGACGGTGTTCTTGATACGAATACTGAGAAGAAGGCGAGGAATTCTTCAATATAAGGGGTCATTCGTGATTGTGGTCGAGGCATATGGTAATTATGTTGGACGAAGTGAAGTGGGGGAGGGGGGAGGGGTGTTGTAAAGGGGCTTGGAAAAGGGGGTTAATAATAACACTACCACAAAGTGATTTCAAGGAGACCTGCCTGTATAATACCTTGACCGATACCACATAAAATCCTATATGTACTTCAGCCAGGTATATAATATGTGTGAGCCGTACCACGTTCCTTATTACGAAATAAACATGCTCTGATTTTAGCACACATCTTACCAGAGCCTGATTGCATTGGCTGACACTTCTAAGTAAGACTTCCCGTCAAGTCTCTACTTAGCGGAACCTCAAAGCTCTAAAATTGCCAAGCATGAACCAGCTCCCGGTACTAGAGCCCATCTTGACAATACATACCCAAACTAGGGTGGCGTCAATACCAGTAGCCCCCCTTGTTCATACCTACCAGCTCGGAAGAAGCCAGCCCGGCGTCGGGGGGTTTGGAAACACTTGTAAACGCTTTGAGAGAGGTGGCTTTAGAGATTACCGTGCCTCCTCTCACTTTCCCGGTGGATAGAGCTGGGTTCATGTCATGCAGCTGTAGGTCGACTATGGAGACTACATTCGCGAGCAATTATAGACACAGCGAGCTGGTTTGGTAGATATGTATTCATTTCATTGCCCACCTAGTGAATGCTTCACGTGATGATACAGACCAAGAGGTTCTTGTTGTCGTATTGGTTGACCAGAAAGCAGATCAACCACTCTGTCGATTGCCTTTCTGCACACTCAGTCGTGTCGGCGCATTTGATCCCCGAGTAATATACAGATAGCTTCTCGCTTGCCGGTATTCGTCTGCTTCGTGGGACCAGAGAAGCATATCCCTAACCTACTCCCCAATGTAGCCCACGTACCAATAGTCACCCTTTAGTTAAACGCCACGCTGATTTCACGATGACAAGTCCGAAGGCAACATTATAGCCGAATAAAACCATTTGATGTGCCCCTTCGGGGCCAGAGGAAACTTATAAAACTCAGGCTGAAGCCTTCACGGCGTTGGCAGCACGCTGCAAGCGCACTAACCTTTTGAAGTCCAGGTGTCTGGCCTCGGGTGGAACGTGTTCTCCGCTGGCAATGCACAAGACGCGCATGCGCGGGTCGTAACGCAGTCCGGTCAGCAGTTTGGGCGTGATTAAGAAATATTGGCTCGTATGTTCGCGGCACGCAATTTCAACCATGCGTTCATGAACCATGCGCTCGTTGCGCGGATCCATGCCTTGATTGATCTCGTCCACGACACGGAAGGGGGCTTGCGCCATGGATTGTAGAGCCATCAGGTAGAAGATCGTCGACACAGCACGCTCACCACCAGACTGGCGGTGCTGGTTGAGTTGTTGCAGAGTCTCGTTCTCGCTAGATTCGGTCAGTTTCAGCAAATACCAAAGCATGTTGACTCAGCCGCGACGTACCGAAATTTGACCTTGATCTCAATCGCCCACTGGTCGAAGTCCTCCTCCTTGTGCACACCAACTTCGCCGGCGCAACTGATCTGCTGGAAGTTATAACTGAAAGCATCATTGATGCGAGAGACCAGCTGGTCAACACTGGGCTCCCACTTGTGCATCAACTTCTGGATCTGATTGCCGAGTTTCTCAAGCTTTCGAGTCTGGTCTTCTTTTCGGTTGGTATAATCTTGGATCTCCTTGTTCCGCTTCTCGTACTGGCGCAGGATTTGCTGATCAACCGGTTGGATCAGACTGTAGTTGGCTTGTTCAGCCTCAATCTCCTGATCAATGTCTTCTGGTGTTTTGTCTTTTGCCTTTTCGCGAAGGAGCTCAATGTCATGCCCTTCTTCTGAGAGGGCTGCGACCGCATCCCTCACTCGCGTGGCCTCTTCTTTAGCGTCACGAACGGCTGCCTCGTAGTTTTTGATCTCATCCTTGGTCGTATCAAGGTTTGCCATGATCTCACTATTCCGATCTTTGAGTCCCTGAATATCAGAGGCAGCCTCGACGAGACGAATGTGGGCATCCAGCAGTGCGAGGCGAGCATCACGCATGTGCGCCACAAGTCCCTTGTGGCGAAGGACTGCCTGGGCCTTTTCACTGCACAAGTCGTCTAACTGCGACGCGAGCTCTGCGATGCGGGAGAGGCTTTCTGCAAGACCTTCCTGCTGAGTTTTCAAATTTGCTTCCTCGGTCTCTTCACTGAGGTTAGTCGTAGTCACGCGATGCGAGTGGAGCTGTATCACCTACTGATTTTCTCGGGCAATGTTGACCAATGAGTATAGGCCGTTTGCAATTTGCTCTTGTCTAACTTGAGCTGGGACTTGAAGGAGTTAGCAGAGATCGAGCATCATCTGTCCAGAAACTTACAATTTCTTCCTTCACGGCATTTTCCTTGTCCTCCAGTTCGCTTAGGCGGGCTTTAGCCTCCCCATACGTTTTCTTCAATTCCTGCCTCTCCTCTTCTTTCGCGTCTAATTGCCTTTGAAGCTCGGCTTTCTCGGCGTTGTCCACAGGTTGGTCCGTCCAGAACTGACCTGGCCGAACCTGTCTCGTGCTGGTAGTTTCGGCACCAGGGCCATACTCTCGTCTTCGGATCACCTGGAAACGGGTTGATCCCGTTGCCCACTGCGATATCTTCTGCCCTTCAAAGAGCTGCTTGAACTGTTCAGCATTGACTTCCTGGAGAGCGACGCCTGAAACATGCAAGCGCTTATCAGAGCACAGCGTAGCTAGTACGGGGCTGGGTCCATCAATGTAATCAATCGCGAACCCATCGATGCCAAGCTGTCGCGCCTCATCAACTGACATGGGTGGTTTGAACTCCTCGATCTTATTGCCACAGGTTTTGATGGTCACCCTCAACTTCATCTCTTTATAGAACTGGTCGCTCAGCCTCTGATGGTCCTTCCTTGTCTGGGTAATAAAGCATAGAAAGTCACTTCTCCCTAGCATAGACTGAACCAGGTTGGAGTACCGATTATCTTTCAGGGAACAGTTGAGCATAGGAGGGCCAAAGACTTCTTCCTCAAATTCATCGCGATGGTCCTGCAACCATTCCCAGCCTTTGGCGACATGGTCGTCGAGTTTTCGTAGCTGGCTTACGAGCTGTCCTTCTTGTGAATTCAAATGTTCGATCTCCTGTCTGAGCTTCTTCTGGTCGTTCATTACAGTCTGTCCCTGGCGATAGATATCATCTTTAAGGCTCGTAGACTGGCGTTTCTCCTCAGCAATGTCGCGTTGCACATGCTCTTTCGCCCGCTATTTCCCAGGTTAGTAGGTGAGACGGGAAGCCTCTGACGGGAGGGAACTCACAATCTTTTGGTTCCACTCGCCCGCGACGAACGTTGGAGGCTCTTGCTTGTACTTTGCCTCAAGTTCCGTTATGGTCCGCTTGACGTTTGATATGCCTTTTTTCCTCTCGTCGCGTAGATAGTTCCTCTCTGCAACAATCTCACTTCTCTTTTGTGTGATGGCGTTGCTTTGGGCCTCAATTTCCACAAGACCCTCAGCAGACCTGGCCTCGACATCCTTGAGACGTTTCTCGCGATCCTTTACAACTAATGCAATCTTGGCCATGTAGTCCTCCTTACTGCTGACAGCCTCGAGTGCCGGGCCGCTAGCCCTCTCGAGGTTTCTAAGTCGTGCATTTGCTTCTTTCTGTTTCGTTCTTGCTGTCGCATGCGCATTTCGCACAACTTCGTATGAGGCGCAGATGCGAATCTTTTCCCACTCTTGAATCCGCTCTGTGATGGCCTCTCGCTCCTTAAGCCTGTCCACATCAGCTTGCTGGGCCTGTTGGCGGTTCTCCAGCTGTTTGAGGGTTTCAGAAGAAGCATCAACATTGCTCTTGAGTTTCTTATACTCCTGGTGCCACGTCTTCAACAGCGACTGCTCTTCTATCATCTTTTCCGGTGCAGCTGCTCGCAAAGTCTCGTGAAGGAGATCGATAGGAGTGAGTCCCGCGAATTCTGCAACCTTATCCTGCGGGAGAAATTGGCAAAGGTTGTCGATCTGAATGCGCATTTCCTTGGTCAGACTCTGTACGGCCTTTTGCGTAGATTCCCTGCCATTGAGCCACCACTTCCTGCCATTATCCTCGCGCGAGATTTGGACTCGAACGATAGGGTTGGTGCGTTGGTTGGAGTTCGCTTGTAGTTCAACTTCGATGACAGCATAGTCCTTGCCATGCTTCACAAATTCGCCAACATGGCCGGCGCGCCCTAAGTTCCTGGGGTGGAATCCTAACCCGAGACAGATGGCGCAGACCAATGAGCTCTTGCCTGTTCCATTGGGGCCTATGACCATGTTCAGATTGGGGCCAGGGAGAAATTCCGCATGTTCATACGTCACAAAGTCCTCCACCAGGACCCGGACAATGGCACCCGGAGCATATTTGTCGGCGTCGTGCTGATCATCTTGGCTCAGGGCCCCATTTACGCGAGAACTTGAGGCACCGTTTGTCTGCGTATGTGATTCATTGGCATCACTTTCTTCTTCGTCAAAGTCGGGCTTGATTGATTGTTGTCTTCTACGACCTTGCCGCTGGCGTTTCGCAGATTCTGGAGCTGGCGATTGAGTGTCGTCCTCGTCCTCGTAAACCGAGCGCGAGCGACGGCGCGACGCGGTAGAGGGCATCTCGGTGGCCGAGTCAATTCGATGACTGGGTAAACGTTTCTGGGGCAATACTGCTGGTTATGCGACATCAGCCTCTTAGCAAAAGGGTCGATCTCGCATGATTCTGGACGAGGTCGGCCAGCGTTCAGGCTGCAACAGGTGGCTCTTCGTTTATTGTGCTGGAACGACGTGGGGTCAACCTGAAGGATGTTGGTTGACGCGTGGAACAGGCTGGCTTGGCGCGTCGGGCAGTCTGGGTTTAATGGGTGGGGGTCTCGGGGTTTATCATAGGTGGTACCACTGAATAAAGTTAGCTGTGGTCGGCCACCATCGTTGGCCACCTGCAACCAGACGTACTCAGTCTGTGTAACCATACAGGCATCACCACATGCACAAAGGTACCTAAGTATGGAACGACTACATGTCCTAATCGACCACACGTTCAGGCAGATTCAAACACACATGTTGGATAGGCAATGACTAACGAGATCACCTTGATAATTATGCAAGATCAATCTCCAGATCGTCACTGTTTGCCGGATATTGCTGAACGCTGTGTTACTAACACACTCGAGCAAGATCTGGTATTTGCAATCGTACTTTTGCTCCGGCAAGCTCTTCTGATGACATCAATGTCGAGTCTCTGCCGTACCTAATTAGCTGTCTCTTGATGGTAGGGCAGCATCCCAACTTTAGATCTAATATCAGCAGTGGTAAAAGGCCAGCCATATCCCACGAATAACCGATCATATCGCCAGTAGCATTTTACTTACCATAGTTAATGTCAAAACTACATCTGATCTGTTCCCATATAAACTCCTTCTTCCAGCAAATTAGATTAAGTCGTATTGAAAATTATAAGATTGAGTCAAGTCAACCCTAGTCATATGCATACTTGGGTATGTAATATTGTCATACCGACTGTGGGCTATTTCAAACACTGCAAGTATCGGACCTATGATGAAAACAGCAATGGGCTTCTGGCACAGACGAGCGGTAAAATAGAAGCGCCTCATTCTTGATACCACGAGAATCTGACCAAGACTTATCCCCATACAGCCGGTCGCTGACAATAGTGTTCTCAAAACGAGCCATAAGCCTATTGTGATGCTTTAAACTCCTTCAGGGGCTCTTGCAAGACCATAGGTAGAGAGGCTCAGTGAGCATCCCTATGGACCAAAAGGACATCTGGAATAAGGCACAGATTTATGGCAATAACTTTCGATTGATATCTGTGGTGGAAATTTTCACGGTTGAGCCGGAGTAAGGCTAAAACATGGGGTTCTACTGCATTGGGATCACAATGCTTGTGCCCAAGCAGTATTTTCGGATCAGAAGATATTCTGTTAATAAGCTATATGATCTAAGAGAAGATCGAACATCGTTTTCTAGTACATGGGGCCTTTATATTGTATTTTATCGTCATGCTGGCCTCGTGGATTCATGAGCTTACAGCAGCAGTGGCCAAATGAGATCATATATCAAGAATGGGTTTCATGTGAACAGGTGCTGGTTACAATAGTACAAGGCAGAAAGAAAGTCATGGAGCAAATTGTTATTTACCCATTATTAGTAGGTACTTGCTCAAGTACTGCACGTAGATAGGTGTGGTGTTTGCTTGGATCGTCGTCAGACATCAGAGACGAAGCCGGTATCAAAACAAGGTAGGTGAATAGAATCAGAAGCCCATTCATTGCCGTTGCTTGGTTCTTTCCTGTCCCTTTTCATTTCCCTCTTTACTTTAGACAGTAGTAATCGTTTACCTCACCTGGACTTCAGCTTTCAAGAAGGGGCCTACCGGACTGAAGTACCAAAGCCCCCACTACCGCATGTTCGATGGCATGGATGGGAATAGGAGACTAACCCTTCCAGCCAAAACGTCCAAAACATTGCGTTCCAACCATTCGCCTCCCTCCCATATCACAGTCCGCCCCTGCTAAAATTCCTGGCACCACTTTCAGGTACGCCCAATTTGATTGCTTGGATTCTGCTTCCATCTACTTGACTTTCCAGTCCCCTGATTGCTGTGGACTTGCCCCAGAGTCTGGTACCAGCTGCACTGGGCTTGCAGTCACTTGAAAGTCGTGCCACCTAAGTACCTTCCTTCCCCTCCAGTCCGCCCTCCTCCCAGATGCACTTTCTCTAATAGAGCTTTCGGACCTCCCCCTCCCACCTGAGCATAACAAATATTTTGCATTGATCAAGAAGGGCGTCGCCCATCATCCGCCCCGGTTCTCCATGTGCTGCAATGGATCACCGCGATCTGCGAAGGCCACAGCACACAAGGCCACCCCTCAGTGACGCGACTCATCGGGTTGTCAACGCATCTCCACAGTATTCGGAGAAGCCTACCTCACAGGTCAGCCGCGGAGAGGAGAATGCCTCCCAGAATCAGTCCAGACCCAGAGGTCATCACCAGAACGCCGCTCCTCCCTGTGAAACCACACTTGCGACTCGAGCTTCTGCCTCGGCAACCTCACGCATTGCACCGGGTACCAAGACTGACCCCAATGCCGACAAACGTGCCTCGCAAATCTCTACATCGAGCGGCGCGTCAAGCAGCAAGCGAAAGACACATGTTGGACCGTGGCATCTTGGCAAAACTCTAGGAAAGGGATCGGCCGGGAGAGTCAGACTTGCTCGGCACTCGGAGACGGGCGAGAATGCAGCCGTCAAAATCCTCCCTAAACACGGGGTCCGATTGACGCAGGCTGGCAGTCTTCAAGACATCGATGCATGGGACCAGTCTAAGGATGAGTTCAAGCGGCAGAACCGCATGCCCTTGTCCATCGAGCGGGAAGTGGCACTACTGAAGCTGATCGATCACCCCAACATAATGAAAATCTATGACATTTGGGAGAACCGCTCTGAGATGTAGGTAAAGCTGCCAACTCGAATGGTTATTATACGCTAACCGTATTCCAGTTACCTTGTGCTCGAATATGTCAACCATGGCGACCTCTTTGAGTACATAAATGAGCATCACTGCCTACGAGAAGACGAAACAGTCTTCTTCTTTCGACAGATCATCAGTGCTCTGGATTATTGCCACTCGTTCAATATCTGCCACCGAGACCTCAAACCTGAGAATATTCTAATCTCGAGCACTGGTCAAATCAAGATTGCCGACTTTGGCATGGCTGCGATCCACCAAGGCCCGACACATTGGCTCCAGACGGCATGTGGCAGCCCGCACTATGCAGCCCCTGAGCTAGTGAACCAGAGTCGAGGATATCAGGGTCACAAGATTGATGTGTGGAGCGCTGGTGTCATACTGTACGCGTGTCTATGTGGTAGTCTTCCGTTTGACGATCGGGATGGCGACTTGAAGAACTTGCTCAAGAAAGCGCAGATAGGAAGATACTCCGAACCCGAATGGCTAAGCTGGCTGAGCAGGGATTTGATCCGACGGATGCTTCAGCCTAACCCGGACAGACGAATCAGTATCAGCGAGATATGGGATCATGACCTTATCAAGGCATACGACACATACGATGATCTAAGACAATTAAGCAAAGACGATTTCCAGTTGGATACTATCCGTCAAAACGGAAGACAGGCTCAGGTATCATTGGAGGATGTCGACCTGGATATCGTTCGGCAGCTCAAGTCAATGTGGCACACCTACAGCGAGGAGAAAATCATCGAAGAGCTTATAGGTAAAGGGTATGGACATGGCAGTGGGGTTTGTCACTTGAAATCTTGCAAATGCTAATTTCTTTCTAGGCCAAGTGACAAGAAACTGTTCTACCACCTATTGCTTCGCTATACGGAAAAGCAGCTGGAGAACTACCGGTGTAACATTCCACACTCTCCCAGTGATTTTCATCATCTCCAGCCGACGACATGGAAGCGGAAACTCACAACTCTCGAGTTTCCCGGGCGACCCGGGAGAGTACCGTCCAGGTTCACGGTTATCTCGAATGTTGCCACTGATGACAATGGTATAGAGACCTCAACAGATGCCGGGGGTACGATACGGAGCTATGATCCGTTCAAATCATCACGAATTATGGGAGAGAACGAAGCAAGTCACGCTAAAATTACCGTCCACCGCAATGGCAGCAGTGCAAAGAATTCCACCCGGGCGATCAACGGCGGCAGGATTCGAAGCGGTTCAATCAGGAGCAATTCGACTTACGCAAGATACAATAGACGCCTGGCTACCACATCTGGCCTACAATCCACCCGACGCTCTCTCACCTCTCTCAGAAGTGCAGACGGTACCCCTTATAAGCGAAATGCTTCGCGACATAAGCGCGGTGTAGATTTCTCTCGTGTTCGTCAGCAGCCAGCGAAAGGGCGAGCTCGAGCTCCAAACTCCAGGGGTCCTGCCAGCATAGCCGGTGATGATACGACATACAATCGAGACCGCAAGTCATCTGCTAGTCCCATCAGACAAGGCAGACGCCCCAGGGACACCAGTCGTGGAAAACATGAATCACAGACGATGGCTGAGTTTTCCCGGCCTCGTGATACTGGATTGCCTTGGAACGACGAGCTCCGGCACTTCAGTCACAGCATAGCCAAGGATTGCGACCAAGCCTTTAACAGTTCTCTTCTCCTCCCCGAGTCTGGAAATGAAGCTTCGGTGGAGTCCTCGCCAATGCCACCCAGCGTTATGGGGCCTCACCACGACGCGAAGTCTTTGTCTGTGGCCATGGAGACGTCCACACCCACTCAACATGATAGACGGACTGCTCTGAGGAACCCGCATCAATGGGATACGCGACCTTTGCCTCCCGCGCCGCCTCCAACCGAAACAAAGCTCCACGAAGTCACAATGGCGAAGAAAAGGACGGAACGACACCACATGAAGCCCAGCGAGTTCAAGGGACACGTAGACCGGATGGTGTCCAATCTGAATAAACTTGTCCCTTCAGGAGTCTCAAAGAAGGTAGAAGAGGATAGACGAGCCGTCTCCGCTCCAATCTATTCAAGATACAGCACACAGTGGAGAACCGATACAGTTCCATTGCCATCCATTCATGAAGCTCAACCCAGCAATGTGCGCCTGTCTTCAGCACCCGTGACTGGAAGAGCTACGGCTGGCGCGCCAACGGAAGACAGAGGTTTTGAGTACTTGGCCCGCCAAGAAAACACGATCCGCGTGGTAGAATCGCCTTCTGCGAAACGCAGTCCGGTGAAAGTGCCAGCCCCTCTTAACATCCGCAAATGTTCTGCGAATAACAATGCACAAGTTCGAGATGAGGTAAACTTACGCCAGAAATTTGCGCATGATGAGCTTGCGAAGACGATCCCCGAGGAACCTGCGGCCATTTCGCGCAGAAGCTCGTCAGGTGGTATGAGGAAGAAGTCTTCATGGTTCAAGCGAGCCTCCAGAGACAAGGACGACATGTTCAAACCACATCAAGGCTCAACTTCTGGGCAGGCTGAGGAGTGTTCGTATACAGAGAGCAGTGTCTCTTCAGCTCCAGCCATGCCACCCAACAAGAAGAAAAGCTTCAGTTTCGCTTTTTGGCGTAACAGCAAGGACGAGGAGCAAATGAAGCTGTCGCTTGCAGGTAAGTCCCACAACAACGCACTACCCCAGAATAACTTGACGCATTGATTGTATACTAACCGACGACCAGGTCCTGAGTTTGACGAGTCACCTAGCCCCGAGCCTGTTCGCAAGTTCCACCATCCCTCACGGCCACCTCGCGCAGACAAGAGGAATGAAAGCGTGGCTACTCGCAACATCGAGCCACATCAGAATTGGCTGGCTCGATTGTTCCGCGTGAAGCCTGCGACTGACTACCTCTGCTTCAACATTTCTCGCCGCCGAGTCCGCCAGGAAATTGCCATCCTTCTTAAGGAATGGCGCCGCTATGGCATTCGCGACATCCAGGTGGATAAGGACAGAAACATTGTTTTTGGCCGCGTAGGCCCTCATAACTGTATGTGAATGCGCAGATGCCATCATATCATGTTCATGCGATTGATGGTCCACTAACAAATTCTTCTGTCCAGATCTTAATATGAAGGAAGTATCATTCGCCGCTGAAATCATGACGGTGATTGAGCATGGCAAGCGAAACCCGCTGAGTATAGTCCGATTTACGCAGGAACGTGGTGCTGCTAGCAGCTTCCACAAGGTCGTCGAGACTATGCACGCAGTCTTCGATGTGCGGAATCTGTTGGTGACAGACAAACGCAAGGTGAAGATGATGATCAAAACCTTGAACGCTTAACAGCCGCGAGCCGTGACATCTGCTGGTCGTGTAGCAGGGTTTTCTGTTGTTGTTGTCGTCGTCGTCGTTGTTGCGTACTTGGGCTACTTGGACGGCCAGCGATGTCCTACGGAATTGTCCCAAGTTGGCTGTTCACGTTAGATTGGAAGCAGCTTCACATGTTTGCTTCCGGGCGGTTGGTTGTGCTCTCAGCATCCTTACTCGATTGGATCGGACACTTGTATCTCTACAAGTTTCTGGATCGCGCAATGAGTTGGGGTACTGCACAGCAGCAGCATTTATGATGTTGGATTAGTTCTCTTGAAGGGTGTACGAGTACGAGCATTGGTCAACTACGGTTGGTCAGAAAGGTGAAAAAAGGAGCAAAGAAGAAGTTAGATTCGTAAGCCGATGGTGTTTCCTGGTACGAGGGGGCATGACAGGGGTGGATTCCGGATAGGATTGGGCTGCTGTATTCTCGGATGACTCTCACTCATGAGTATAGTAGGGCCTTGATAGTAGGTTCATAATAATGGAGTGGTTGTTGCTGTACTCTGTATTCTTTAGGTATCGCGCTGTCGATTTGATATTGTATAGGTGTAGGCGGAAATAACAAAGAGGGAGGGAAGCTTTCATCCAAGAGATCTCGGGAGATTCATCATCAACCCGAGGGCAGAGATAGAGATTGCGGTATTGTAATCGATTAAGATGGCCGGGATCAAGGTGCCCCCCTCCCCCTGGTGCTTAGACCAAATCACCTACCGGTAGTGGTAAATGTCGCAATGAGCACGGGTGATACCGATTGGTTGGTGCGTGGGATGCGGCTGTCAAACACAATTAACCTTGTACTACTATGCATACCTTAAATGAGTATACCACTTAAAACAAATACATGCAGATTACCTTTGCCCCTAATCCGAGTGCAACCAAACCTAAGGTAATGTTCAATCTCCAGGCCATGCGCTCAGGCAGGTAAATACATGTAAGCAAGTATATGATATGGCCTACCCCGTAACTTGAGTAAGTAGTGCCGGGTACGGCAGCAGCATGGCAACGGTTCAGACGGCAACGTAGGAAGCAAGCTGGCAAGGGTTGTTGCTATCTGGTTTGTTAGCGGTTATCCAAAGAGTGGTTCCCGTGCTTTCTTGCATCGGCATCAGTCAATGGCATCGGGGCATGGCGTGCACAAGGCAGCAACAAGGCCTGCCAGTGGCCTCCAAGGCCTTGTCGTTATGTCACCTGTGGCGTCTTTCTATCTTTTTTATCGATCATCGTCGCTATTTTTTATTAGACCTCCGCAGCCCCACCCCTGGGAAATGCCAATTGGGTTTTGAGACAGTCCCAGCACAGCACAATCCAATCCAGTGGGTGGTGCGTCCTCGAGATGTCACGGCCAGCCCAGCACACACTGCCTGGTTCATCCGTCTTTTCTATTACTCGACCGAAACACTGCAAGCCACAGCATTGATCTGCCGAAAAGAAGGAAAGAAAGAAGAAGAAGAAAGAAGAAAATAACCACTTGACCAGTTTCTTGGCTTCGCTGATCTTCGGCAATCTGATCAATAAACCAGTCCTCCACAAGGTTATTGTGCTGACTGTCGGCTGCATTACCACTACCGCGTATGTACAACGACGTCAGCGCCGCCGCTCGCTAAGCTTCAGACGAAACTCAGTGCAGCAGCACCAATGGCGCTCTCTACGCGCATCCCGACATCATACCTCAACCCACGATACCGAAGGCGGCGCCTTTTCCTCTTTGTCGCAGGCCTGCTGATCCTAGCCACGGTTTACATGTCCTCGCGCTTCAATCCCGGCATGACAACTCCCGACGCTGCAGCCCTCGCACAAAAGTTTCATCTGTCTAAAGCACCCGCTGCCGAGCAGAACAAGCAGCAGCCGTCGCCCAAGGACGAGAATGGCAGCACCGACACCACAGACGAGGTCACCGAGCCGCTGCAATTCAATGACGCCCAGCTGGGCACCGTCACCAACCACGACGTGCGCAAGCAAATACCCCTCGAGTTTGCACCACCCAAGGTGTACGGCACATCTGCCCGGCCCCCTTTCAAAAGCACAATACCCATCGTGACATTACCGTCGAAACATGTCCCCAAAGCCGCGGCCGGCTCACCACGCCTCATCATAATCGGCGACGTACACGGAAAACTGAAAGAACTAAAGGCATTGTTACAGAAGACCGAATACAACGCGCAGCGCGGCGACCATGTGATATTCACCGGTGACATGATCAACAAGGGGCCCGACTCCGCTGGCGTCGTCGCACTGGCTATGGAAATGGGTGCATCGGGTGTACGAGGAAACCACGAAGACAAGGTTCTGCGTGCGTACCAAGAAGCCACTGCTGCCGAGTCTTCATCCGAGAACCAAAAGCGCCAAGAAGCTGAGACGTCCAAGAGCGCAAACCTTGCCCTGGCCACGGCCCGAGAGCTCAGCCCAGAACAGAGGGAGTGGCTCGACAAGCTGCCGCTGGCCCTGCGCCTGGGCAAGATTCCCGACCAGGACAGCGGCGAGTGGGTCGTGGTCCACGCCGGCCTTGTCCCGGATACACCGCTGGAGGACCAGGACGCCACGGCGGTCATGACCATGCGGACGCTGATGTTCCCCGGGCGCGAGCAGGCGCGGCAGGAGGTGCGGCAGGACCTGGTGGACGCGGCCGCGGCCAAGCAGAAGAAGATCGACGTCAGCGACGTGGCCGTCGAGGCCGCCTACGAGCGCGAGGAGAAGATCCTGGCCAAGAACGGCGTCGCGCGCAACGACATCGACGCAGCGGTGCCGACCGAGACGCGCGACGGCCTGCCCTGGAGCGAAGCCTGGAACAAGGCCCAGAAGGCCCGCAAGCACAAGCAGGACCGCGTCTCGGTCGTCTACGGCCACGACGCCAAGACGGGCCTCAACGTCCGCCCTTACTCGTTCGGCCTCGACAGCAGCTGCGTGAGGGGCGGCCAGCTTAGCGCCCTCGTTTTCGAGCCCGGGCGGTCCCTCGTGGGAAGGCGCGTGGTAAAGCACAGGATTGTCAGTACACAATGCGAGAAGAGCGCATAAGATAAAAAAACATGTTGTTTCATTCAGCCCGCTGGCGTTTTAGGCACTTGGCATTTTCTCTGTCTCTCTTTCTTCCGCCTCCACGCACGTTTGGAAGGACGACGACTTCATCATGGTGGCGGCGGCGGCGGTTTGCATACTACAGGCGCATGTGGTTTTTTCTTTCTTTCTTTTGAGACGAAGGCTTCAGGATTATAATATACCCAGTACAGAACGGGCCTGGCATGAGGATAGATGGAGTGAACGAGATAGACGAACAAACGGGTTGCGAGCTATTGGATTCTCTATGGTATTCATTGTATAGGGCTGGCGTATCGAGGACGCCTCCTTTCTTTCTTTTTTTCTTTCTTTTTTCTTCCATTGGCGTATCCCACGAGATATCCTGCAGAGAATTGGTACATGGACCGTCATATATAGTATAGGGCGGGCTGTCACGTCAATGCCAAACAAGGCTTCTTCGATTTATGTTTATACACGACAGTACAAATGCATACTATTCATTGACCAGGATCTTCAGGGAACAGTCTCTTTACACTTGACGGTGCCATACTCTCGAAGCGGTTCAACTCGTGGAACAATCGATACAATGGACCAGGGCATGGCTTGAAGGGCCAATGCTGAAATAAGAAAGTAGAGGGAGAAGTAATGATCGCCCAGCAACGGTAGGAAACCGATATATTCTCGTCATGGGTGCTGTTAAAAGCAGGTTGGCAGGTTCACGAGGTATGGAGCCCGTGAAAGATTCTATGTTAGTAATGCTGCCGAACTACGTAATCTGGCGAACTAGTAGATTGCTACTGCGGCTCTCGTAGCCCCGGCGCGGATGTCGAGGTATACTAACCCTGGTCCTTTCGGGCCGCCTTGCTCTGGTGGAACCGCCAGGAGGGTCGAGAAAACTTGCTGGCGGACGGCCAGCTGAGCACCGACAGATCGGACTGGCCGGAACAACAAACCCCATCTCTCCCATCTCCTGGACCACATGAGCCGCCAGCAAACGCGGTCAGACAAGGCCGTCACCTCTTGACCGGTGTACGTATGATCAATCCAACCCCCCCTCGGGATACGATGGAAAAGGGGAGTTGTCTCGGCGTTAGGCAATATTGTAATAATGTAGTCGTATCAACTGATTCAGTCCTTCCATTTGGTTGGCGGAGACCCGCTTCGTTACCAACATGTATACCTGTCTACACATCTACCCGGATAGGGCGGAGGGGCCAACAGCGGGGAGAGCAACGAACCGTATTATATTGTACATACGAGACGGTACGGCAGTTCAATGTGATCCTGGATAATTATAGAAAGAGCGGTGATAGGGGATTGGGGATACGGAGCGACTCCTGCCAGAAGCATGCAGGCATGGGGCATGGCTAGTCTCAAAGCTCTACAGGCTAACCTAGTGAGTGAGCTCGAGCTGTTGCTGTCGCATAGTCAGTCGGTCGGACAATAGTTGTGTTCAATGCTATGGGCGAGGGGAGGTGAGCTCAAACGCTCCAATCAGATACGATCCATGCAAGGGGAGCAGCCACGTGTAGGGGGGAAGCACATTTCATAAGTTGGCCAAGCAGTGGCAAGACGATGAGTAAGGTCCAGAGGGGTTCCCGTCGACGTCCTTGTTCTGTCTTGTCTTGTCCTAATAACCTACCGTACCAGCCTATGCGTACGTACCTAAGTAAGTAAGTACATATGTGGAAGTATACATTGCAGCATTGCATGCATCCATGGCTCCAGGTAGGAGACTCGGGCATTCGGGGGACGGCGGCGAGTTGCGAAAGAGAAGCAATCGTGAAAGGATCTGAAGACATAGGCTGGTCAATGGAGAGTGGGATGGGAATCATGGGATGGGGGCACATAAAAATGACGGAGCAGCCAACGACCAGCATCGTCATGCCATTGGGGGCGTGGATGGAGGGGCAAACACCGAACCCTCGCCCAATCACCAAGCAGCAAGCAGCAAGCAGTCTGCCAATTGCCATCGGAATCCAATGGATGCGGACTGCTGTGGTCCGACTCGGAGGACAGCAGCTGCTAACCTATGTATGGGCTGGCTTGACGGAAAATAGCAGCCATCGAAAGCTCTGGATATCCCACAATAATACCTCACTTGCTAGCCGGAAAGGGCCATTACGCTGGATACAATCGATACAATCGATACAATCCGACCTGCGAGTCTCCACGTTGACGTCGGTCTTCCAAGAAGTGCTGGGACTGCTGAAACTGCAAACTGTACGTTTTGCCCCGCGCCCATTGATTTTTAAAAAGGGAAAGAGGGGCCCTGAAGTGGACGAGGCAAAAAGAGAGCTAGTCTTCCTTTCTCAACAACCCGACACGACTACAACTACAACTACCTCGTGCTCCCCATCCTCTCGCATTCATTGTCCATTCCACATACCAAATCAACCTGCTATACTATACCATACCATACCCTACCCTACCATACCCCAACCCCAACCCGCAATCATGTCCAACTCTCTCGATCAGCTCAAGGCCACCGGCACCGTTGTCGTCTGCGACTCCGGTGACTTTGCCAGTAAGTACTTACATCATAATCATGATCATAATCCCCGCCGTTGCCGAGTGAGCCTGTCTCGCCTTGCTAACCATTCCCCTCTCCGACGGCAGCCATCGACAAGTACAAGCCTCAGGATGCCACCACCAACCCCTCGCTGATTCTGGCCGCCTCCAAGAAGCCCGAGTACGCCAAGCTCATCGACAACGCCGTCGCCTATGCCAAGCAGAAGGGTGGCAGCGTCGATGCTCAGGTCGACGATGCTCTCGACAGCCTTCTCGTCGAGTTCGGCAAGGAGATTCTCAAGATCGTCCCCGGCAAGGTCTCTACCGAGGTCGATGCTCGCTTCTCCTTCGACACCAAGGCCTCCGTTGACAAGGCCCTTCACCTCATCGAGCTCTACAAGCAGCAGGGCATCGGCAAGGAGCGTGTCCTCATCAAGATTGCCTCTACCTTCGAGGGTATCAAGGCTGCCGAGATCCTCCAGCGTGACCACGGCATCAACTGCAACCTGACCCTCATGTTCTCCACCGTCCAGGCCATTGCTGCCGCCGAGGCCAACGCCTTCCTCATCTCTCCCTTCGTCGGCCGTATCCTTGACTGGTACAAGGCTGCCCACAAGAAGGAGTACACCAAGGAGCAGGACCCCGGTGTCGAGTCGGTCAAGAACATCTTCAACTACTACAAGAAGTTCGGCTACAAGACCATTGTCATGGGTGCCTCTTTCCGCAGCCTGGGTGAGATCACTGAGCTCGCTGGTTGCGATTACCTCACCATCTCTGTAAGTTTGGAGCTCTCTCCCTCCCCACTCTCCCAAGTCACCGCCGAGCCTATCACGCTAACATCCAAATAGCCCAACCTGTTGGAGGAGCTGATGAACATGTCCGAGGCCGTCCCCAAGAAGCTTGACGCATCTCAAGCCTCGTCCCTCAACATTGAGAAGAGGTCCTACCTCAACAACGAGGCCCTCTTCCGCTTCGACTTCAACGAGGAGCAGATGGCTGTTGAGAAGCTCCGCGAGGGTATCAGCAAGTTCGCTGCCGATGCCATCACCCTGAAGGATATCATCAAGGAGAAGGTCCAGAAGGCATAAATTGGGTAATTGGTTTGAATGGTGTACAAAAACGCCACAAAGATGGCAAGGATTTTCTTTTTACGATATGACATGAATGAAAGCAATATTTATTACAGTTAGACGTGGTTATAATGATACCGCAATACACAAAGCCAATGTCTTGTTATAATTGTCTGTGTTCCATGACCCGACGAGAAATGCACTCGTACTAACGGCTTGCATGTACTTGACCCTGCCACAACCATATATACATAATTTGAAGGCCTGTCTTTGACTACTGATTGATAGACAACGTCGCCAGGTATTCGGCAGTCAGGGCCACTCCCAGCTCATGCAAGGGCAAGTCTGCATACTTCTCTGGGTCGAAATCGGCATCGAACACGATCCTTTGCATTGTTTCCCGTATGGCATCATCCGTCTCGCAGAGCCATTCATCATCGCCCTCACCCTGGCCCACGCCCTGGGCTTGGGCCTGACCTTGACTCTGGTTCTCGTCCTCGTTGGCGTATAGGTGCCGGAAGTCCTCGGCCGGCTTCCGACGTCCCGCGCGGCACAGGGTGAGGAGTTCGCGCAGGGTGGGCATGTGGTGGCGGTGGCCGGCGAGGCACATGGCGATGAGGTCGCGGAGATCTTTGTCGAGCTTCTCGTTGGCCAGCACTTGCAGACTCGCGCCCGTCGTGAAGTCGTACGGGTCGAAGAGGTCGCTCTGGCTCGCCCGCCACAGGCGGTAGTCGCCCCCTCCGTAGAGGTCGCGCGCGTTGGGGACGTCGACGAGGTCCGACAGGACCCACGCCACGCCCGCCAGGTTGTCCGAGAGGCCCTTGAGCTCCTGCCAGTCCGGGTCCGCCTCGGGGTCCTCCTCGCGGCCGCGCCCGAAGTCGATCACCTTCAGCGCAGGGGCCAGCGTGTGCTCCGGGTCGTCAAGGCCCTCCTGCACGTCCCCGATCAGGACGTTGAGGCCCTTCCACGACCCCTGCACGATCGTGCTCAAGTTCCCCCTTTCGGCTACCTCGCGTCCGCGCCGGCCGTCGAACTGGTCTGGATAGGCTATGGCGGCTACGGCTCGCAGCACTGGAGTAATTGCGAGACGATATATATATATCAGTGATTTTGCTAGCCTTCGGCGCCCCTGATTTTGATCTGTGCGAGAAAGATGGTGACGGATGGGACAGGGGGAGAATGTGGGACGAAGTGCAGACTCACAACATAACGCAAAACTCCAAATGAGCCGCTGGGGGATCCGGCGTCGAATCTGTCCGAATCGGTTCATCAACTGGTCCAGCGTCCCGTTCTGCAGGTACTCCATGACGATGACGGGGTGGGACAGGACGGCGTCCTCTTCTCCGCCAGCGTTGCTGTCGCTGCGATTGCGGTTGCTGCGGGTGCGCCACAGAAAATTATACTCGGGCAGGATCTGGATGATATGTTCGGCACCACCAAAGCGCCGAAGCCAGTTGTACTCGTTGCGCAGGTCCTCGTCGTTGTCCGAGGTCGCGTCATCCCTCGTGTCGAGCGCGTATTTGACTACCACCTGTCGCCTCTGCATGGACGGTTCTGATGCCGAATCATCCTGACCGCCCCTACTCCCATCGCTATCGTTCTTGTTGTTGTTGTTGTTGTTGCCGCTGCTGCTGTTGCTGGCGGCAGCCTGTGCAGGCGCTGGATCTGGCTCAACTGGTAGCCATTGATCGAAGAGAACAGCGCCGCCATGGTTGCCATGGGCTATGACCTTGCGAAACTGCAGGCCCTCGTTTGTGAAGTAGCTTTTCACCTCCTGGAGACGATCTACTGGTTTGTTGGAGTCAGACGAGGAGCTGCCCGACTCTGTGTCCAGGTCATCATCGATTGACTCGGAAAATGATGACATGGCGCAGCCACGTTACTGTGCGGACCAGATGGGGAACACCAGGTAATCGAGGACGGTGCCAATTCACTTATCTGTCTTCAGATATCATATGTTCTGAATGTGGTAACATGAGCCAGTGGTCGGTCGGCGTTTAGTTGATGTGTTCTCTGTACAGCCAACAGGGTTTGCTGCAAATGCGATCAGATATCATGTTTCGGCGAAGGTCTGGCGTAGCAATGGAAAGCTAAGGGACCCCGTCTTCGCGGCAACAAGCCACGTGGTGTGTCTATGAGAGCTGGAAAGGCATGTACGTCTCTCCCATTGTTGTCACTGAAGGATATTGTCTTAAGATCAGGAAATGGTCTTTGTCTCGACGACGCCGGTTGCGAGTTGACCCGGCCAAATTGGCGACAAAGAAGCACGAGCTGTTGAATGAGCAATTCCATGGTGGCATTAATGACACTGACGCATGGTCACCAAATCATATATACGACGAAGAGGTGAAATAAATCATAAACATTGGAATATTCCATAACATAGTGACCCTGAAATGTACCAGCTATCCATCCCTATTCAACCGCAGAATTCCTCTTACGGGGGCAGCTGGTATATTTCTGGGTCCCAATGCTCCGAGGACAAGCAACAGTTCACCAGTCCTAAAGATGCATTCGAATACACAATTATTTGCATTTCATGTCGAATTTCTTCTCAATACAAGCAGCACTTCTACCAAAATGCATTCATTACCTTCTAGTTGTCCTTGGTGGCGTTGTGAAAGCTTGGCACCGCCAAACGAGTAGGGTCTCCTGCTGTTGCCGCTGTTGCTGACACTGTTGCTGTTCTTACTTCCGTGACAGAATTGCTCTCCGGAGTGGCAGGGGGCGGCAGCGACGTGACGGGAACCCTCTGTGCCATATTTGCCCGGCACTGAGGCAGTGAGCTGTGCTCCTCACAACCACATCCCTCGCAACCACAGCTACGATAGGCACGATGGCCGCAGGGGAGGCAGACACCGCTGGAACCATGTTCGCAGGTGATAATAATGTCGTTGTCCATCTCGAGTGGTAAGCAAGGGCGAAACATGTATCGTACAGTAGAATGTTATGCAATTCTCGACTTTGATGAATGTTTTCAACAAAAAGGGGCGTTTGGTGTCTGGCTATAAATACCCCGCCCTTGAGCACTGTTTGCTACTGTTTCCTACGAGTTCTCAAAGGGAACAACAATCAATACCTATAGCTTTGAGATGACAAGGACGCATTGATACTAGAGTCAGCGTCAAGAGCCATCCTGGGAGCGCCTTTGGTCACTGATACAATACAGTCCACATAGCCTCATCGCCATCATTTTACTTCACTAGCGGAAAGATCGAGATGAAAACAGGGAGTTTTTACGTTTGATGAATTAGCAGTCAAAAGACAGACCGAGCTCTACCAGTACATGCAAAGAAGATGGACAGGATAGAGAACCTAATCATCCATTGTTTCCCCAAACGGCCACCATTTTCCATACCGGCTCAGTCAGGGTTGATCAAAGGGAAAGAAACTTTTTTTTCATCGATTCCGAGGAAATGTACAAACATTGAACCTCTTGTTTTGTGTAACTGCATGACCACCAGTGTTTGCGGGGCCAACCTCAGCAGATCAGGTCTACATCCAGGGACAGAATGTAGACATGGCTCGTAAGATGCCCGGTCAAGCAAGTGACCAGTGTTGCATGTGCCGTACTGTTAACTCGTCGAGCGTGACAAGCAACCGACCAAGTACTCGAATGAGTTTAGGCGCCCAGACTAGGGAAGGCCGACTCGTCCTTGGTGTTGATGGAGGAAGCGTTGTCACGACCACCACGTCCGCCGCGGAAGTCGTTGCCGCCACGGCCCTCACCACGTCCGCGTCCGCCACGGCCCTCGCCACGTCCACGTCCACCGCGGCCCTCACCGCGTCCACGACCACCCTCACCGCGGGCACCACCACGAGCACCACCACGTCCGCCGTGGGTACGCTCGGGCTCAACGTAGCGCTGGTCAATGTCCAGAACTTGCTTCTCCTTGCGCTCACGCTCACGCTTGGTCTTGGTAGCAGTGGGGGAAACGAAGTCGGTCTCTTCCTTGACAAGAGCCTTGGCGCTGGCCCACTTCTTATCGGCCTTGCTGCCCTCGTTGGGCTTGCGGATGTCGGGGCCGCCGCCAAGAGCCAGCTTCTTCTCGGCCAGCTGGGCGAGGTACTCGGTGTAGGAGACGCTCTTGTCCTCCTCCTCTTCGGGGATGGCATCGGCCTGGGCATCCTCAGCGGAAGCCTCCTTCAGCTCAGACTTGGCAATAGCCTCGCCAGCCTGCTCATCCTTGGCCTCAGCTTCGCCTTCCTGAGCACCCCAGCTCTGGGCAGCTTGCTTCTCGGAGCCGCTGGAAGCAGTTAGTAGAGTTTTCCAAAAATGTGGGAACCTATAAGCCATACCTAGGAGCGCTCTTGGTGTGACGGTCGTCACGCTCACGAGGGTAACGGCCACCACGGCCACCTCGCTCGCGAGCACCACGGCCACCACGGGGACCACCGCGGGTGGCCTCATCGGTGCCTCGGCGCTGGTTGTTAGAGCTGCCGGCGTTCTTATCGCGGAAAGCTGTATCATTCCCATGTGAGTGCCCGAACTTGATTTTGTGACCTTGCTCTTGTACTAACCTCCCTCGTTGCCGCCGGGACCACGGCGAGCACCGGTGTTGGCGGTAGCGGGCTTAGTGGGAGCTACGGGCTCGACAGTGCGCTTGGTGGTGCGTGTGGTGTTCTTGTCTACCGTCTTGACGGGGCCTGAAGGGGAGTCGGAGTCTCCATCGGCATCGTTGCCTGTGTGGGTTGATTTAGGTTAGCAATTCGTACCCCGCTCGTGGCAGCGCTTTCTCTGGAAATTGGCCGCGGGGGCGGACAGGTTCAATCGTACCGAGGAGGTCGAACAGGTTCTGGTAGGCAATGTTAGCTCGTTACTCGGACACGAAACTTGGGTGAATGGCGATCATGTATGGCATCCCAACGACGACGACACCCACATGCACACCCACCTCCACATCCACAGCGACTGAACAAGGCAATGTGCGAGGATCGCAGTGGTGTGGAGGCGCCCATGCGCACACACTCTCAAGAGCCACACAGCTAGAGTGAGGTCATGTAGAGCTTTCCTCGCAGCTTCACTGAAGCTGAAGGTGAGATGAGGGGTTCAAGTTGGATTTGGAATAGCTTCACAGACGAGGGCGCAATGGGCGAGAGGTGGTGAAAAAAGTTCATCCAACATACCTTGGACGCGACCGACATGGTGCCGTCAATTTTTATCGCCTTTCAGCAAGGCGTAGCTTTAAGGACGACAAACGAGTCAAAAGGGGACGTTAAGTCGATACAGGAGAGGAGTGAGGAAGAAGACGAGGAAGGATACAAGCCTAGCAATAGGTCATATCCTGTAGGGGCGATAGGGAATTGAAATCTCTCTCGTGGTGGTTGACCTAGTGGTTCCGCCGATTTCAAGGATTGGTTGGGCCAAAAGCGTCAGGTCGATTGGGGCCTTTCTTCACTCTAAGCTGTCTGGTTTCCCCAGTTTGGTCGCTCTTGTGGCGTGGCTGGCTACCAGCTGCTACCTCAAAACTTCTTGACCTGATCTTCTTTTTTTGGTGCGCAGGCATAATTTCTGCTGTCCACACAACATTCATCAATGCCCATGGGAAAGCGAAAAAAAAAACACACACACACACACACACACAGAGAGAGAAGCCCCAAGCCCGAATTAGTGAGTGGTCCGAGCGTCACTTTATGTGGGTAATACTTGTACAGTAGGTAGGTAGGTAGGCACCCAGCACCCAGAACCCAGCACCCAGCACCCAGCAGCACCTAAGTGAGCACTGAGTGAGCTTCGAGCTGGAGCTGGGGGAGGCACGTCACGACCCGCTTTTGCTTGGTCGGCCAGTCGGTCTTCAACTTGATGCATGAACAATACTGACCAGACCAGACCGGACCGGACCAGACCCCAGACCAGACTCTATCCCAAATGCAATGCCCGCCATATACAGCCATCGTAAACATTCTACGGCGAATAACCTTGTGTGCGGTTGCATTTGACCACAGTCTTACTACGCGTACTACGTTATGCACTCGAAGATCTAGGTTATATCATCCCATCCTCTGGTCATCACTGGGTTTCAGTATCGGTGAGGTTGAGCAACGAGACAAGTATCGACGTACCGACCCAGAGCTTAGGTCTGGCAGAATAGTCGAAGAGCTCAATCAACATTCGGCATTGGAAATTTGGGTTCGGGTTGATGCAGTGGCAGCTTTGTTAGGGTTTCGACCTGCTGCAGCGCAAATCCAATACTCTCTCTAGGTAGGTAGGTAGGTAGGTAGGTAGGTAGGTATCATTACGTAGGTTATGTAGACCTGGGGTAATGCCGTCGTCATGTGCTATTTGATCAACCTGAACATCATCATCAGCATCAGCATCAGCATCAGCATCAGCGTCAGAGCAAGCAACAGCTGCTATGAACCACCGGAGAGACGGCTATATGTAAATCTTGATGCTTCCGTTCTTACTGTGAGGCAGTACATCTCTACATATCAATATAAATTACCAATCACAATCTCTCGCGATTGATAAGAATGGCATTTGTGTTGGGATCTGCGAGAGAAAGGCGTTCCAACTGTGTGGCTTCATAATAACCACCGCTTCATAAACCTACAGCATGGAGATGTTATTATCCTGTGGTTGTGGGCTCATGCCAACTCCCAATCTTGTTGGTGTAACTCGCGAGTTATCAGAACCTGTCAAGGCATCTGTGGGCAGTAATAGGTAGCATCATAATGCCTACAAATAAGAGGTTACTAATTAATACATATTACCTATCTATCTCACTTGCACACGTACTTTGCACAGTACTGCATCCTACTACTACATACGCAGTGGTATATAGATAGCAGTGAGCGACCAATATGTGGACCAGGGGTGGTCAAGCCACTGCCGTCGTCCAAACATTGATGGGTTGGTTTTGATTGATCTGAACCCGTTGTCACTGTCGGAGATATGTATGTACCCCGTCGTATCGTGGGGTGGACGCCTGTGTTCGAGTTCTGGCCAGGTACGGCAAGTTATGTAGCGCCGGCGTGGGATTCGTCGGGCGGTTTTTGGTTGATAATAGATAGACCGTTTCCCTTATCTCTGCCTCCCGCGGCGCCTTGACGCTACACATGCCGGAAACAGGCAGGTCTGCAGAGAGATAAGAGAGACACCACCGTTGACCAGACCTCTTGATAAATAGACCATCCTGCACCTCTATCTGCTCAACGAGCAGACTGTTGTTCTTCTTTCTATTCGTTTGGTCAATGTTTCCAAAGCTGCAAGGACAGCACCGTGGCCATATGCTCTGCTCTCTTTCTCTTTCTCCCTCTCCCTCCGTATGCCTGTGCGAGTGCTCAGAGCTCAACCGTGACTGGCATGGTTCATCTTCCGAGGTACATTTTTGTTTTCCTTTATTGAAGTCGGGTGGTAGTCCCACGTCACCAAGCGAGCATCAAGTTACCTACCTGTTCTCTACTTATGGACATGTGAACGTACACACGTCCCTTCGATTTAACCAATACCAATCACCCTGGGAGACCATGTTTCTATCCCATAGCTAGGCCGTTTCCTTCATCAGGAGCCAGGAGACGGTGGATATTGATGACTACACGTTGACAAGCGTCAATGGTAAGAAATAGCAGGGAACAATCCTCGTGACTTTCGAAACTCGTTCACGATCAGGACGTTACGCAACCCGACACTTGGCAGGAGACTCGGTTACCTAACAACGACGCACCATGTTTGGTAAAGAACTGGCTTGGAGACGAAGGTGGCCTGGCCGGCATTGCTGTTGCAATTGGAGACCAAATCTGTTGGAGACTGTATCCATGGTCTCTCCAAGATGCTACTCCAACTCCAAGCTCCCTGGTTGTGGGACCTTGGAGCTGTGGCTCGTGGGTGGGTGCATCGGGCCAGTTGGACGAATGAAGGAAGCTTTTCTGCTTGGTCTCTGCCACCGAAACCCACTCATGGCCTACGGCATTCTAGACCAGCAAGCGGTCCGTACTATGGTAGGCGGGATGGTCTTTGCCCAGGCCAGTCCAAGTTGCTGGCGGTCATGAGGACAGCTCTTGAGGACTAGCTCGGCAGAACCTTGGGGAAAACACCTGGCAACAATGATCACGAGGGCGGCTTGCTTGGTTGTTGGGTGCGACGTCCTGCCCGCAAAATGTTGGGCATGTGGTGGTGCTGGTCTTGGTAAGACGCGCGCAGTCGCTATGTGAAGGCAGCGCGTGGGCCTACCGAGTGGCCTTGCTTCGCTCGCGGTGTGCAGTAGTGTAGGATTGCGCATTCAAATGGTATAGTGAAAGGGGGGTTAAGGGAGGCGTTAATCAGCAAACACATCATGATCAACCCCCGGCAAGTATTGGAGCCAGTTCACCGGCCTTTCGCACCGATGTGGAAAGAATTCGAGTCGGTGGTCGTTCATACGAGATGCATACCTGCTTGCTTACTGGCTACTAGCGGTTCGCTGGCCCCAAAGCTCAGTGTTCGTGAGACCGAGCCAACCAACCAACCCCTCCTTGGTCGCCAACCAACCCATGAACCTCGGCCGGGCTGGACGGCACAATCAGAGCAATGCACCAGCCACACCAGAACCCCGAGAAAAGTACCGATACAATAGCAATTGTTCCCGGCAAAAAGGCCCACCGCGTTGAGAGGACTCCAAAGTACTGATTCGGTTGTCGCGCCATGGCTCCGCTTGGGAAAACCTCGTGCTACGCCAAGCTCCGATTACCGCTCAACGCCGATGTACGAAAAACACCCAGACTTTTTCTTGAAAGAGCCTTGGTTATTTTACAAAACCTCTCGCAGGCCAATCATCTTGTAAGCCCGAAATAGGTTTCACACGTTTTGACGACGTTTCTCGAATCAAGTCAACTGAGGAGGGTTGGAGGTGCGATCCTACGGGGCGTAAGATGGTCACGCTTATATGCGGCACTCGGACTTATGGGAGTAGGCAGACTTATCACTTGCAGTAAGTACGCAGCATGTATGTGCGAACAAGGATGATTGGAATACTCGGGGCCTTGGAAGCTGAAACTTCCGGTGCCCGCAAGGCATAGAGAATCAGCCAATGTGGACAGAAAGCGAAGGATGAAGCGGAGTAGGAAATTTGAGTCAAGGCGGTAGTAATCTCTGCTACTACTGGTAGTATGACAATACACCACTGCGACTGAGATACGGTATTTACACCATGATGCCCTCGAGTAGAGGAATCTAATCAACTGCTTGACTATGTACAAACCCGACCTACCTAGTATTTGCCGCGTTCCGTAAGCATATGTCGTGAACCATGGCCTTCGCAAAGCATCCGTGAATGTCCTCAAAGACCAACCTTAGCGTAGTAGAAGACCTTGAAAGACAGTAGAGATGGAGGGTACAAGAGGAATGAAATAATGCCCTGCCAAGGAAAAAAGAAGAATATTTACAAGCTTGAATCTCGTAACCATTGAATACGGCCATGCCCGAAGTTTTTAATGACCATCTCTTGAACTGAAGAAAAACAAAACGAGAACTTTTTGGATGCCCCATACTCCTTTGGTGATCCGTGCCGTCCCTTTAGGGATTGCGACACGCGGGGAATGTATAAGAAACAATAACTTTTTTCTGCCGGTAAATGGTCGTGAACTTGAACGCCGATATGACCGTAATTTGTCGATGAGAATAAACCAGTGACCGCCTGCCATGGGTATCGTATCAATACTGCTCCTCTCTCGCACCTCGCGCTGGTAATTAGCCCGTGTGCATTGTCGGGCAAAGTAGCCATCTTTCTGGTAGCTTGAGGGTTCCAGGGATGGTAAAATAAAAATAACGAAAGGCCTGTCCTGCCGTCGCAAATTCCAGGAAGCCCGTTGGGCATATCGTGGAACGGGCCGCCCGCTGTGTCATTCTTCCTAGGTCTAGCAGAGAACAAGCCAAGGGTGCATTGGCCTGGCTGTAGCTCCCTGCCAATTCCGTACTAAAGCAGCCGAAGCGAAACACAGCAGCCTCTTGAACAGGCCTGATTGTAGGGACTCCATCTCCGTCTTCTCGGGTGGTTTTGTCGCTAACGCATGTTGCTTGTGTCGAACGAGAATTGGGTCGGGAATTGCATCGAGGCGCTTAGGCCGAATGGGTCCCAGTCGAGAGCCGGATCTAGCAACTGCGTCATGCTTGGATAGCCTTGCCCCTGGCTATGGCCAGGTTGCTGCTCCCCTTGCGGCATAGCTTGCTGTCCCGGTGCTCCCCCCGCCACTGATTGCATAGGCATGCCGTGCTGCTGTTGTGGTTGGTGGTGAGGCTGGTGTCCCTGGTGCGCTTGCGGCTGCTGCCCACCTGCGTACTGTGTTGGGTAAGGGCCTGGGCCAGGCGTATCCGGTTCGACTTCGTCAATCATGTCGTTTGGGGCATCATACTCCTGTTCTGCACAACGGAATTAGTCTAGGACGACAAAGCCCTATTAAATAGGTATTGAGGACACGAGTCAGCTTGCCTAGTTGCTCAATGTGGTTCTGGAAAGATGGCGTCGGGTAAAAGGGCGCTGTCCGCGAAGCAGGGTTTGCCCCGCTGCTTGCACCCGCCTGAAGCATTTGCTGGCGGGCGGCAGCTGCAGCCATTGGGCCTTGCATTGGGGGCAAAGGTGGTCGCATCGGCTGAGGGAGTGTCGATCGTACGCCTGGTTGGTCAGCGGTTGTTGGTGATGTTACCGGTTGGCCAAAAGTTGGATTTGGGTTCGTGGGAGAAGCCGCGTGCGAGGGGGGTGTAGGCCTAGTCTTTGGGGATGATGTTGCCTGGATCCCGTGAAGCGGCGGCGGCAGCGAATTTGTCACGGCTTCGAGCTTGGGTGCAATGCCGGAGCCGGACCTTCGTGAATGATGGTGCCTGTTGAACATAGTACGCTGAATAGGGGGAGGTTGGACCATGTTCGGCGCCATGTGTGTGGGACCCAGATTTGGGCTGCCTGTCTTGGCTCGAAGCTCAGCTTGAACATCGATACCTGTGTTGATTTAGCTGGTGTTGCGACAATGGGGGGGGGGGGGGGGGGGGTTTGGTTGGGGGGGGNCCCCCCCCCCCCCCCCCCCCCCCCCCCCCCCCCCCCCCCCCCCCCCCCCCCCCCCCCCCCCCCCCCCCCCCCCCCCCCCCCCCCCCCCCCCCCCCCCCCCCCCATCAAATGTAGTGACTACCTTTCTCCAAAAGAATTCTCTCAAGCAGGGAGTTTTTATACCGTAACATCAAGCACTCATCGGCAGCACTGCGGTGTGCAGTTTGGAGACTGGTCAAGTTGCCCTCATGCACGCGGATAGTCTCCTCAAGCTGCTTGATGTACTCTGTCCGCCGTTCACGGAAGGCAGCTTGCGCTTGGCGGTTTCTCTGCTTCCTCTCCTCAGAGGTGGCATAAATCTAATAACGGTGGCTTAGTAACATGCAACCTCAGGGCAGCAACCTTCAGTACTGAAACCGTTTGTCCCCTCCCGAGAGCAAGTGGTATGTGGATTCGGGTCGTTTGAAGGCCAGCAAGGCAAAATAGACTTACGGGTTTGCGCCCACCCTTTCGTTTGGCCGGTTGATTCTCTGAAGGGTTGGAAGGACCAGCTTCATTCTCCGGAGTCGATACGGGGGATTCATCCTCCGAATTCTCCTTGGAAGGGTCTTTCTTGTCAATCGACATCTTGTCGGACATGTCAATTTCTGACTGTAGGAGACGATTGCCGGTTCAGTCGGCAAACGCCTCTCATAAGCGAGGTGAGAGAGTAACGATGATACAAGATATGCGGGATGCCGACGTTGGGCTGGAGTGAGTGGGTTTCCTTGTTCGGGCAGAACTCTGTGTAAGTGATGGGTAGGTACTACCGGTAGGTATCGAGGCAAACCACCAAAAAAAGGACACGACCACCGGTGATGGCAAGACACCAGAAATGACCGAATTCAGGGTTGTCGATTCGGCACTGAAGCGCGTGTATGCAACGCTAATCAATACATAATCTGGGGAAGCCGGGGTCCAACAGCTCGGGAAGGGGGGATCTCAGTTGAGACTCAGCAGTGATCCAAGCGGTTCCGGGGCGATGTAGAGCCTCAGATTAGATTGAGTTGAGGACACTCAGAGATAAGGGCGGTGGTCGATTGCGGTGACAAGCGGTATGGTGTCAAGAAGAAACACGGCGAACGGGTTCTTATGTAATGGTTTGTAACAAAATTGGGAGCAGAACTCTAGGTTCCGGTGAGCCAGTAACAGAGAAGGATCCGGTGTAGAGGGAAGAGTGGAAGCAGTATGTTAGGAGACAGTATGGTGTATAGAGAACTCTTGGAGTTTCGGCCCTCTAGGTCTCGTCCCAATACTGCAGGCGGATAATGGATTTGATGTATGGTTCTGAGAGCTTGCGAGGTTCCAGATCTTTTGGCTGCAAGGTCAACCACAAAACTTTTCCCGTGCTTGGCTTGGGAGGTTGCTTAGGTAGAAGATCAAAGAGATCCGCTTGATGTTGCTCCAGCAAAACTGCAGGCCAGGTGTGTAGACTAATATGGGGATTTGGTTGTGGCGTATACGCAGGCGTACCGGTACTTCGAGGCCGTGGGTGGGACGGAATAGTTGGAATCGTTCGACAGGATGCCCTGGGCCAAGCAAATAAAACCACTACAAGCGCTGCACTACAGTCTCCAAATTGAGCGTGATCCACTTGCAAGTCAGGTTGGGGCTTTTTGGTTTTTTTTTTTTTTAATCCTCCTCTTCTGGGATGCCTAGGATGCCTGGGATAATATGATCTTACACCAGTGTACCGGATCTGGTAGTTAGACTTGAGCCGTAGTATGTCCAGATCAATGTGAGCGTGTGAGACCGGAGGAGTAGCAGATGACCTGTGCTCAATGTGGAATATAGAGCTTGCACTTCTAGCAGTGGAATTGGTCGACGGGGTCTCAGTCAAGGGGTCTCAGTCAAGAGGACAGTATGAACTGTAGGTAGGGAGGCTTTAGTGGGGTCAGCAGTAAGTACGTGCAGGCTCAGCACTCCAGACCTCCAGACAGCACAGCAAGCAACATTGAAGCACTCACTCAGCACTTGGATAAGTAAAGATGTAGGTACGGAGTATGTAGGTAACCTCTTAGGTCCTGGGCTGGACTGGAAACAGACACGACCTGCAGGCATCCACACAAAAGCGGCACGTGGACGGACGCAACAAACGCGGTGAATGAGAGGTATCAGTTCGGGATTTGGGATTTGGGAAAACAAGAGACGAACCCCAAGTGCAGTGCCAAGAGCAGGAATTCGACGACGACAACAACAACAATGACAGCAGCAGCAGCAGCAGCAGCAGCAGCAGCGGGCTTCAAGTGGTTGTGGAGAGTGGGCGGGCGGGCATGTCGTGTACAGTTGAAATTTCGAGGGTTGGGTCTGGGGTCGAGTTATTTTAAAGTAATGGAAATCCAAAATACAAGGAACCAGAACTAACCCACATTGCCGTTGCAGCTTAGCGACTACATCTCCGTGCCTGGATTCAGCCCTGCTTTTCACAAATGCACTCCTGTACATGTATGCATACCTTGGCAACTTAGGTACATACCGGCTAGATGTGCTAGGCCTAGTATGCCAATATGTTAATGTTCGAGGTATGCAGCTGGTTGGCATCATATAGTATGGTGGTAGGCCATCCATTACTTCACTGTTCCTATCGCTTTTTTACTTTGGGAGGCACTTATTATACACGAGGAGGATCCCTTGAAGGACACCACCGCACCAGGCATCATCTCTATGTATCTATGCGCAACATGTACGTCGATGTCACCTAGAATGTCTAGCTTCCATGCTTTCAGCCTTGTTGATCGATCAATAAGTGGGTGTAATTACATAGACAATCGGCATTCGTGAGGCGGCGACTTCCGCTTGCTGTCCGGCTACGGAGTCCAACCCACCAACGAACGACCACAACATATGTCCTCCCTCATATAAGTACAACTACCTACGTGGAATACGTCTGCTCAAAGGTTTCGTTTGGGCTGGAGGATGAGCCGCTATTAAGCTGTATTAATTCGTTCAACCAGACCACCAGCATCTTTTGCACGGTTCTTACGCTCAAGACTGGTGCTTGTCCGAAAGTCGTAAAAGTCGATCCAATTGAGCCTCGTTTCAAAGCCTCCTGCAACCCCGTACCGGCGAAACATGCCGATATACAGAACAAGGCAATGGATTGGCAAGATTTACATGGGTCAACGGCGTAATCGCTGTCCAGACTGGGTGCTGCAGCCCCATCGAGGCCATCATTGGCCATTCTACTGGCTCAGGGCACGATTTACACGTCACTTATACAGTGGTATATGTTCCCTTTTGAGACCACACACGATCGATACCGGGAAACAAGGGAGTCTACACACACAATCTGCAGTTTCCTCGACTATGGGACGGGCACCCGTTCACCTCGAGCGTTGTGGTGTGAATCTGGGGTAAAGTCGGAGTCTCCGGCGCCAAGACTTATAGGGAATTATGGCAAGGCGCCGAAAGCGGCTTCCACCTCCAGTCAGACTCCCTGGCATCACACCCCAAGAGCCTGCAGCATTACCCCCCTGTAACGCTGCTGCTGCAACAATAATTTTTTGTGATCAGCTGGCTGGGCTCGGTTCCCCAGGGCTGGGAAACGATGAAGATGGCTACCCCTCTTTGCAGACTTTCCCTTGTCGTCACTCATCAGGACAGCTAGCTACGCTTGGGCCGTCAAGTACATGACCAGCCAGCACTTACTGCACTTCGCTCGCATATAAACCCCCAGATGCTTCTACATAATGGTAGCCGACATGAAACCTGAAATGCTACTATAGCCTGTCAATTGTAGAAGCATTGGGGGCCATTGGCATGACTCTCCCTTCGCCCCATCGATCCAGATGCTGTCTGAGCCTTTGGCGGCCAGTCGACATCATATTGGTTGCTTAGCTTGCGTACCTTGGCAGATTTAACGCAAGTGAGACGGCATGGTGACATTGGTGTGTGCAGCTAAGGATCGTGGCAGATTTGAAACTAGTATCTCCTCGGAGCAGTACTCGGAGCTCTGCAAAAGACAGAGAAAAGGCCCACCAAAACACCATATATATGCCATGCGAACCAACCAGCTTCTCTATTACACGCCTCCTACCTCTTTAGGCACTCTTCAGACACGGCAACTTAGCCAACCCCTAGGACTACACAGTCCATACCCATGCCGCTGTTCAGCGCGGATCCTTTCCCGTTCACCGACCGACCGGCTGGGGGTTGCTACTCGGCTGTCTCCTAGCAGCCTGGCCGCCTGGATTTGCAACATGCACCCCGATGCTTCGGTAGGTTGGAGGCGGCGTGACTGTGTCCATACAGGGTACCACATACACCACCCCGATCGCCATCTAAGACTGAACCCATGACGAAGCGCAAAGGATGATGTGGACAACTATAGAAGCCACACCACAATTACTCCGTGTATGATCAAGATGACTACCTCCAATCGCTTGGCCGATGGCGTCCAAACCATGCGTTACGACTAGAGAGTTCCTGAATGTGCTGTGCACGTGAGGCCGGTGAAGGTGTCAGAAATATTTCCTCATGCTGCACGTTACACAATGACGCTGGACTGTCGACAGCTCATGATGTGATCAGTTGCCGGCATACGCATGCTGCGTCCAACCACGCTTGGAGGCGGTTCTCGAAGGCTTCTAGCGCCATTCCAGAAGGGCAAATTTTCGCAAGGGTGCTGCGTCACTCTGCGAACGAGCTGCGAATCAGATTGCCTATTCGGGCGACTTGCTTAACGCCAATTCATTGTGTGACAATAAGAGAACCAACCCAGCCAAGCCATCACACTCAAGAGACAAGCAGGCTAACTCGATCTCTACTACTGTGCCAGAGGTGAGAGAATAAAAAGATTCATGCAGTCGTTCCTTGTCAACACCACCATGGGTGTTTTCATGCCGACGCAACTATTGGCTGTCTCCAACACCACCCTCAGGACATCCCCGAGGCCTAGTTCCCCTTTCGTCCATGTCACCCATCTGGGCCAGACCAGGGAAAGAAAAGTGATCTACGTGGGATGCGTTGGGTACCTGACATTAGAACGCCACATAACATGCGAGATATAAAACTACCATTCGGCATGGTGGCGATAGGGTCGTACCGGAGCTGGCCATTATCAACCGCCGAGGCGGTATTCCAAATCGGGGCATGGAACTATTACTCAAACAATTATCACAGATCTCTAGTCGAGATAGATGTCTTGATGGGAGCTCTACTTATGGTTACTATGAAGCTTTTGGTGCTAGTTTACTGGGCGCCTCTTTATGCCACGGACGTCACAGTGGTCATCTCGCCCCCGGAGATATCATGCTGGCTTATCGTGGTATCACGGACGAATAGGATAGATAAGAACGTGCAATTCGAGATGCAATCATGGCAAGACACGACATCATCTCCTCTACTTTTAGCCTTTTGGACAAGGGTTTGTCAAACTCGTTGCTACACCGAACCCCCACGGCCCTAGCCCAAATGCCCAAGGAGCTGGTTCATGATCGCCACGCGTCGTGGGCTGGACTTCCTATCGTAGTTCCATGGCAAACGCTCCGCATTTTGTTATGAAACATCTACCGAATGAATGCGAGATCGAGCACTGTACACTAATGTGGTTTTCTTTGGCGCAATATGTTGCTGCTGAGAGTTGTCCAATATATGGCTGTCCAGCAAGACCGATACAATACTAACATTCCATAGACGCCAAGGCCACGAGGAACAAACAGAAAAAAACGCACCAGACTCGGGCAACGGGAATTGTATGAGACAAATGAAACTAGCTTAGCTATTAGTGATTATACCCTGCGCCGTCTACCTCTCGGATCTAGCCCTCATCCCGCGTCCCAAATCGATAGCCAGAGTTGCCGCCAGTAGGACACCATTGAAGACGGCCATCATATAGAATGGTGCACCTGTGCTCGTGACATCGAATAGGTACCCGCCCAATTTGGTGAGCAATAGGATTGCCGCACCGCCACATAGCGAGTAAACGCCAGCTATAGATCCTTTCAGCTGCACCCGGGAGGCTACCAGCTCCTCTTCTGGGGCAGCCCCGTTCGAATTCTCTAGAAGAGGTGCATTCTCATCCGTTCCCTCTGTCTGCGGTTGCGAGGCGTGCGGTTTTGCCATGTCAGCTTTGAGCACGCCACGGCCTAACGAGCCGAGGCTAGAAACGATGGCCCCGATCTGGCTGATGCCGAGGAGAGCTGCGACCAGGAAGACATACCCGCCGCCGCCACGACCGTCAACGTCTTTAAATTCAGGGCTCTGGAGCCTGGGGAAGACCGAGTAGCCGACGACACCGCATATTGTAGCTACAGTGACCGACACATTCACGCCACGCCAGCGCCTCGAGCTGAGGTATCCAAAGACAGGGGCACACAGCAGTGCTACAAATTGAGCCACACCAGTTAAAATGGAGGCCAGGACATAGGCAGCGCGGCACTCTTTCTTGAGCTCGGGCGATGGGTCATGGGGCGAACCCTGGCAGAATCCGTTGCCGATGAAGAACGTATTGACGTAAAGGGGGATGAACAGACTGATGGCCACGGTGCTAGCTCGGGCTACGAAGCCGCCCAGATAGCCGAGGGCAATGTGAGGGTCGGTGAAACCAAGTCGGACGGACGAAAGTAGAAGACGGTGATATGGCAGAGGCTTGCGGAGTTTGCCCCTCCTAGCCTCCGAGCCATGCGACCCCTTGTGTCGCAATCCAAGAAGCATCCGCCAACCCTTACCTTCTTCGCCCTTCAGGCCTCGCAGTCCGATAAACACGAAGATGGCAACCAGAAGCGACACGACAGCCACTACATAAAAGCTGTAGGTGACGGCATCGGCCAGGGTGACCCCCTCACGCTTTGAGAACTGGGCTGGCAGTGGGAGGAAGAAGATGAGGGACACCAGCGCGCCGCACCCGGTGAACAGACCTACAAGTCCCGCAAGAGCAGACGGCTTTCTGCCCGAGCCTTCCGCGTCATCCCTCGACGCTCGATCCTCCGAGGCTGTCCTCGTGAAGGTCTCCGGCGTGATCGTGGCGTCGCTCTCAAAGCTCATAGCCACGCTGTCCCTCTGATTTGATCTGGCGGATCTGCGTGCCTCGCCGCCGGATTCCCCGGCCCCAGCCCCACTTGCCGCGGCGGCAGTGGCATGGTCGTCTGTCAGCACGGGCAGGATGGCCGTGACCATGGTGGCAGCGGCGGTGGCGCCGAGGGCGAACAGGATGCGGGCGAGGACAAGGCTTGGGTAAACGTCGCGGGCCTGGACGAAGACGGCGAGGGCGAGGGCGATGACAGTATATCCCAAGACGGCGACCCAGCGCACGCCCAGGCGGTCGCTCACGAGACCCCAGATGGGGCAGGCAACGAGGGCGACGAGTTCGTCGACGAAGCCGAGGGTGCCGACGATGTCGCCGACGCCGTCTTTGAGACCAATCAGGTCCGTAATGACAAAGGAAACGGCACTGTTGAGGAAGACGAGGAAGGAGATGCTGAAGAGCGAGATGCCGAGCAGATAGGTGGTAGCTTGCAGCGGAGTTGTCGACGCGCTGAACGGAAGCAGGCACGCGATGCGCTGCAAGAGACGGCGACGCGGCGGCTGGTCATTTTGATCACTTGGGGCCATTGTGTTGGTGTTTGTCCCTAGGCTCACCTTGTGTCCATCAATTTCATGGTGTTGTTGGTGTTTGTTTGTTTTGCTACCTTTCGGCGTCGTACGAAGATCGGGGGGGGGGGAGGTTCCCAGCCAGGCGTCGTCATTGACGCCCGCTAGCTAACCGATCCACCTTAACCTTCTGTACCTAGCAGCCTAGGTAGCTAGCCCCGATCCTACTGTACTGAGATACATACTTACCTACATGTAGTCAATCTACCTAATCCCAGATAGGTAACCTAGATTTACGTCCGACTCTCCGGGTTTCCAAACCATCCCCAAGTGCAACAACTGGAAGCGTGATAAACTGCCTTCCCCGTGATATACTATATATAGATTAATGCACTACTTACTATACATCTCGCCCACTTGATGGGGTAACAAGACTTATATCTAACAAACGCCATGTGGATGAAGGCACGCCAGCTACGCACGCTTATAGTTCGTCATCACCATAACCACCAGCTCTCATGGAGACGCCATCAACAATACACGTAGTTTAGGTAACAGTCACTGCATCTCATTGAACCTCCGTTTCCCATTTCCCTAAATTAAAATGTATCCCTGAAGCGCCTTTCCCCATTCCTATTAATTGGTACTCACATCATGTGTGATCGACTCAAACTCGAGACCCCAAGGCTTGGTGTGTCCATACACTCGTGTCCAGCCACTGCTCATGTTGAGCTGCCTGCAGTTCCCACGACAAGCTGCTTACTGACACTGCCATACTTGGCCTGCCATGCATAAAAATACATGAGCGCAGCAAATGGCTGCCCGAAGATAGTGAATGACACCCAGAAAATACAGTTTCCAATAAGCTTCCACGTAGGGCCTTCCTTCTTAGCCAATGGCAATGTTATAGTAATTAGTGGAAGCTGCAGTAGCATACCGAAAAATGCCACTCCTGTCCATGGTGTCAGCTTGGCCGGAAACCACGAGCATCGAAAATGTTACATACCAATGATGTTGTGGGTTGGCACTCCCACAGCCAGCTCATGCAAGATGGCAGATATGAAGAACACCACCACACTAGAGGTGAAGAAACTGTATCCGCGTCCTACCAGAGGAGAAAAGACATGGCGCTTCATAAAGTGCGAGACAGGCTTGTTCCACATCCGCCAGTACTCGCCCAAGCTGCCAGCATTCCACCAATCGTCGTAGAATGACCGATCGCCAAACCTTGTGACCTCGGCCAAGGCGTTCAAGGTGGATTGGAACAGAGCAAAGAAACCCGCTAGCCAAATGACCAGTGAAATCGTCGAAAGCTTCAAGAGTCTCTCCAAGATCGAGACAAAGTTCAACGAGTTGATCTTGTCATACGAGTTCCTCAGCACGGGCGCGGCATACTGCGCGCTGCAGAACCAGATAAAGACACTCAAGCAGACCGCCTCCCCGACCCTCTTAAGGACGAAGAGCCATCGGATCTTCTCTGTCCGTGGGTAGACGGGTTGGTATACGAGCGTTGGTGCCCACCAGAAATAAGCCAGGTTGGACATGGTGATATTCTCGGGGTACGGGCACTTGGCATAAATTTCGGGTAGGGATGCCAGCTCGCCCCTTATAGGATGCAAATACGCATGCCGAAGGTCTCTGTTGGTGAGCGCATAAGAAGCCGTCTTCAGCCAAACAACGATGGCGTGTAACTCGGTGAGGGTTCCAATCAGTGGGTGGTGGATGTAGTTGTAGACGACGAAACTAGTAACGCTGAGTGCGAGAGTGGCATTGATGCCGTGTGCCCATCGGATTTGCTTCCACATCGACTTAAACACCTGCTGCTGGTCAACGGTCGGGCTTGACGACCCGCCACGACTGATAGCAAGTGCGCGGGAAGCCTTGGCTTGTTGCGCCGCGTACAGTTCGATCGAGTGAGCAACCCATAGAAAGCACGGGATGAGAAAATACAGGGCGAGCCCTAGAATTAGGTCCTGGCGCCTGAAGTCGTGACATGTCAGGCAGACCAAATTGCCGTACTAAAAGATATGTAAGTACGAGTGAGCAGCGGCCACGTGAGATTTGGCGACCTACCTTCTGAAGATTTTCAATAATGAGGCGTACATTCCCTACGACTGTCAATTGGTGAGTATGCTGACCAAACTGTAAAGGGAGAGATGATCCATACCTAGCACTATTACCATTAGATTTCGAAATCCGACGAAACTTGGTGAAGCAGCAGAATCGTGACTGAGCGTTGAAGGGCGAACGGCTGAGTGTATCGCCGCAACGTGCCGGTATTTCCTGATAAACGTCTTTCCCTCTGGCGCTGTTCCATCCGGCCTGGCCTCATTCTTGACAATTTCCGCAGCAGCTTTGTCGGTCCTGCGTAGCGAGGCCGAAACAGCAGCCGTCTCCACGGCAGTGGTGGTTGCGGAATCCATGACGTATCAACGTTGTCAGTCGACACCAATTGTGACGCTCAATCGTCTGGCTACATGAAGCGGAAGCCAGTAAGAGAAAGGATTATTATAGGCGAACCGAATAGAGCAGAGAACGCAGAGCAGTTGGTTAAGTTCTTTGCAAAAAGATGATCGTAAGTGGCGTCAAATCCCAGCCGGCGCCCGAGGCACGCAATTGCTTCCGTTGACGGGGGGGCCGAGCCTTCCAACAAGGTTTGAGTCTAATAAGCTGGGTTTCGTTGGCTTGAGTTGCAGTTGCAATATGGAGAAATGAGCTCTTTGCGCGCCCTGCGTATAATCGCTGCAGTTAGGTCGAGATGAGTTGATAAAAGAGGCGTAAATATTAGATTCGAGGGATGACCGGATCAGAAACGTCGACGTCCCATCACTCTACCAACAAAGTCGTAAGTGCTTGGTGAGCCGAGTTATGAGAATTTTATCCCATCCAATCCTGCGCAGAGGGCAGAGGCTAACATACATGTGCCTAAGAAGACAGCTTGGAACCGACTGGTGGAGGAGGGGAAGCCGCAGCGCGATGATTGCTATTGGCCAATTGACCTGGAATGCTACCTACCTACCTAATACGCTGCAAGCTGCTCAACAATGACAACATGAGATGCAAGAGTGCCAAGGAGTTCGATTTTACTACGAATCAATCCCATTTTAATTATCGCCATGCGAGGTGCATCGGAAAAGATAGGAGGGCGGACGCCGTGCATTGCGTCCAAAGACCCTGGCGATTTAACTGTCCATTTCAGGTTGCAACGGCAAGTGGGGCTGACATGTGCTGGTGGGAACACTCTGCTGGGCATTTGATGGAATTCCGAGTTCAGAATTCAATCGCATTGGAGTCCTGCACAAGAAAGAACCGCCATGGCGTGTTGCTGAGACTCGTCCGGTGTTTCCTCTCGTCTCAGCATATCTGTGTGGAAATATACTGACATGTAGATCGGGAGGTAGAGTTCGATAGGAATGAAGACCAATTGAACATTGAAAGGTGCCACGCTGCCACGCTGCCACGCTGCCACGCTGCCACGCTGGTGGGTCTGGAATCCCCATTACCTAAGCAGGCGGTACAAGCCTCACTGTGCTGCGGCTGTGACCACATCAGGCCTGTTTGGAAGGAAATGGATCCCAGCCATCTGATCAATCTGGGCAACATTCGACATTCAACATTCAACCACAACATCATCTCTCAGCCTCATGTAACATTGTTATGCATTCCAGTCTGGCTTACTAGCATAGCCCCAGGACCATTTGACGAGATTCTACCGGTTGCACAAGTGGCACGCCGCATCGACATATTTCCGCGCACTTCAATACATCAGTTGGCGCGCGCCTCATTACTTATCCATGAGATAAAATCCCAGCGCCATGTCCTACGATACGCGTGGGGATTATGGAGGGGGTGGAGGAGATGAAGGAGGCAGGTTTCCACGAGCGCGCGGTCGGCGGCCAGTCACCGACTATGGCGCCACCATGGCCCATTGGATGCGCAACCGCAACCCCCGATACAAGGGTTCTTTCCAAGGCGAAGCTGAGCGTCCAAGTGCCAGCTATATCGTCGATGTAAGTGACTGCTGAAGCCCCTTACCCTGCAGCCGTTGCTGATGTACGCCCAGATGTTTCCTCCGCTGGCACGAGTCACAAGCCCGGCGGACTCGGTGCCTGTTAAGCATCTACACTCATCCCTCAATAAAATCAAGCATCCGGTCAATATTGTTCGCTGGACACCAGAAGGTCGTCGGCTACTGACCGCGTCGAGCAGTGGCGAGTTCACCCTCTGGAACGGTACTGGCTTCAATTTCGAGACTATTATGCAAGCCCACGATGTTGCCATCCGAGCTATGGCCTACTCCCATAGCGATGATTGGTTAATATCAGCTGACCATGATGGTACTATCAAATACTGGCAACCTAACTTCAACAATGTCCAGGTAATCCACGGGCATCAGGATCCAATAAGAGATCTCGCCTTCAGCCCAAATGATGCCAAGTTCGTAACAGCGTCAGACGACTCAACCCTGAAAATATTCGATTTCAGTGGAGGTGTTGCAGAGAATACTCTACAAGGTCACGGCTGGGATGCGAAGAGCTGTGATTGGCACCCGAACAAGGGAGTCATCGTATCCGGGTCCAAGGATCATCTAGTGAAGTTGTGGGATCCTAGATCAGGACGTTGTCTTACTACCCTCCATGGACATAAAAACACCATTACGAAAACCTCATTCGAACGAGTCCGGGGAAACTGCCTTGCCACTTCAGCTCGAGATCAGACTGCCAGAGTCTTCGATCTAAGGATGATGCGTGATGTCTGTCTGCTAAAAGGACACGAGAAGGACATATCGACTTTGACCTGGCATCCTACACACCCGAACCTACTGAGTACGGGTGGCTCTGAGGGTTCCCTTTTCCACTACATCTTGGATGAACCCAATACCCCGGCCGGACAACCTATCAGCATAAGCCCTTACGAAAGCTCTGATCCATTGTCTGCGCCCTCGCAGACGATTTACCCTGCGCATAAGATACCTTATGCTCACGATTTCGCAATATGGTCGTTAGACTGGCACCCACTAGGCCACATACTTGCATCTGGCTCCAACGATAGGATCACGAGATTTTGGTCTCGGGCTCGGCCTGGCGAGACTGAAATCTCCCAAGATAGATATCATATAGGAGAGGCAGCCGCAGAGGCGCAAGGAACATGGCACCGGCGAGATGGCCGCCGCCAACGCCAAGAGGAAGAGGAGCAGGAAATAGAAGACGAAGCGGAGGGCTTGGTGGACCAGAAAATGCCTATCAGGCAAGTCGGTAGTGGACTTCCTGGCCTACCTGGCTTGTCACTGCCGCTTGGCGGAATTCCTCCACCTCCCCAGATCCCCGGTGTTGGATCCGCACCGCCATCTACTATTCCGATTCCCTTCCCATTGCCGGATATGAATGGTGCCGCGCCGCCTCCGCCACTGCCAGGCATGGCAGGCATGGATCCCACCAACCCTGCGGATTTCGCCAAGATCGCGGAAATGATGCAGAAAGCAGGTGTCCCTCTTCCCCCACCTCCCGGCATGTTACCGCCTGGCTTCGCTCCTCCAGCGAACTTCGTGCTACCTGCCGGGTTCCCACCACCTCCCGTCCCACCCGGGAACGCAGCAATGGAAGCAGCAAACGCTGCGCGACGGAGAGCTCCTCTTCCCAGTCAAGAAGACAGCTTGCGTGCAGAACAGACCAAAGGAAACTACACAAGAGTACGATAGAAGCGTGGACCAAGATGATCGCAATTCCGTCCATGCAGCATTGGAAGTGGCAAATGCACCACAGCGGGGGTCTGCACCGTCAAGAAACCAGGTTACGTGCAGAAATGACCTGTGATCGCAATCGAGAGGGTCGGAATTCCTGGGTTTACGACACAGGCATGTAATGTAAAAGTAGTCATCGTTTGGAAATCGAACGGATCAATTTAATATACCAGAATGGTCTATATGCCTGACGGAGAACGGTGTTCTTTAAGTAGATCGGATTCTTTCCTTAATCCACCCTGGTACAGGATATCATTTTTTGAGCCTGGGTCCATCATGGATGTTTTGGCAGTGAACTCTGAAGCCTCTGGTTGGTCTGATAAAAATATGCCGCATGATACGCCAGAGACGGGTACTATGTTAGAATATGCTGTGCTATGCTATGTGTATCTAGACGTACATGATGCACCCACCACCTCCTCTCTACGTCCCTTTCTTTCTCTTATTCAGGTCATTCAGACCTAAGGTTTTCATCGTTACCAGCCATTTCCTCGTGAAACCCCAGTACAAACTTGAAAAGCAGAAGAAAGAAAATAATTAGGCCTAATGCTATGCACGACGTGTAAGAAAACCATAATACAAGATTAGAGTTAAAATTCCATTCCACCTGTGACACACGGGCGGACCCCTCGTGTGTTTACTAATGGCCCCCTTCTCCTTTACTTGCAAGTCTACCGCTTTGCAGGGGGCTTGCCGAAGGCCTTCTGGCGATCAGCGTAATCCTTGATAACGAGGGCGCAGGTCGTGTCAGCGCAAAGGCGCTTGCGACGCTGGACGGGCAGCTTGGCAGCAAACTCGAGGCCGCTGGCGCGCTCGACGGCCTCGACGGGGACCTCGAAGTCGGTGATGGGCTTCTCGTTGGGGATGGGGGCGTTCGGCAGGACGAAGGCGCCAATGGCGACGTTGCCGCCGATGGCGCCATCCTCTGCGAAGATGACCTTGTAGAAGTGGGTGGGCACGGCGACGTTGGGTGGGTTGCCGATGACCTCGTACTTGACGTACCACTTGTTGTCGGCGGGGTCCTTCTTGGGCAGGTAGAGCGGGCCCGTGACGATGCGGACCGAGGGGTACCGCACCGTGAGGCGTCGGCAGAAGTCCTCAAAGTGTGCCCAGTAGTCCCGGTTGAAACCTTCGCCCACCTGGGGGCACATGTTGGTCAGGAAGAAGGTCTCGTCCATGGCCGTCTGACTCCATTTGGCGTCGGCCGCGGGCACCTGGTGACCCCGGTCGTAGCCCGACCGGTAGTAGTCCTTCAGCTTTGCGCGGAACTTGTCGGGCACGCCGTCGTCCTCGTGGAACGTGCTGTGCTTGCGGTCGGCATCCTTGGCGGCGAGCGACGCCGGGGTGATGTGCTCGATGACCCAATGCGGGTTGCGCAGGCGTCGGTCGAAGGAGGAGACTAGGGCAGCGCGCGTGGCGATGTCGGCGACGGGGCCAGGGAAGCCGTATTCGAACAGGCCGGAGGGGTCCACAGGCGCAAGACCGAGCGTTGCGGGTGCTGAGGTGGACAGGCCGGTCTGTTGCGCGTTGGCGGGCTTGAAAATCTGGTTGGCGGGGATAGGCAGGGGTGCCGAAGCAGGGCCCGGCGATGTTACGGTTGTGGTAGTGGTAGATATTGTTTTGGTGTCGAGTTTGCGATCGGATTGCGAGCGCAGCGAATACATCCCGGCGGTAAAGGCAGCGCCGGCTCCAGCACTGGCAGCGGCGATAACGGCAAGAGTAGTCTTAGACATCCTGGCAACTCTTGGCTGGCTCCCTACGGGAGCTCGTCGGCGGGGTCGAGGTTTTATACGCGAGAGGGGATTAAGGGAGGACACCGAAGTGAAAGAAAAAGTGAAAGAGAAGGGCAGGGCAGGTCAGGCGCAGGGTGTCGGTGAGAGGATGAGCAACACGCATGCACGCGGGAAGTGCTACGCCTGCTGTGTCGACGGCCCTCGTGGTGATGGAGGGGTGGTTGCTGTTCTAAAGTCGGGTTCGAATCGGGACTTGGAGGGAAAATCCATCGATTTCTCAGCCTTGAGACGGGGTGGGACGAGGCTAAGGGAAGTCGGCTGGGCTGCAGGTACACCGTACAGCACTTGTCCCTACCGTTTCGTGATTTGACGTCCCGACCACGGGGGATCTTTAGAGCACTTGACTGTTGATGTAAGATCGGAATCGACCATGGAGCATGAGAATCCTCGATCTCTGCTACTGGTTAAACCATGGTATTTGCTATCTATGCCATGCTTTGCAATTTCGCATACTAAAACGGAGCACTCACTGCCTAATGGTTAGACAGTCTGTTGACTTGAGAAGGTCACACCTTGGAACCCTGTGCAGCCTATGTCTTCATTTAGTGCGATTTGAGTGTAGGGAATGTACTGTACTCAACTACCTACCTAGGTAGGTACCTAACCTAGAGTTGGACCCATCCCGTCAAGCCATCCACTGCCAGCATTGCCAGTACTGGCAGTACTGGCAGTACTGCCAGCCTATGGACGCGACACCAAAGACAAAAACCACGCCCTGATTCGCTCGGGGCTGCACCTACGGGCTGCCCCTACCGTTGTACATGCAGGCGGGCACCCCCACTACCCTACTGCGTACCTTACGACTTAACCTAGGCGGTTAAGGAGTGAATGATCTCCCGGCAACCCTGTTTTTTTTTTAGCACCGATCTGCCATGCATGCCATGCTGCCATGTCGCTGTCGCGGTCGCGGTCGCGCTTGCTGGCTGTGTCCCTGTTCTACCAAATCAATACATGTATGCTCTCCCTTCCGCATTCTTCTCCCTCAATGGAATCACCTCATTGAGCAAGCTGAAGCTGAGAAGTAAATCCAAGAAAGAAAGAGATGGGAAAAGAAAAATAGAATATTAGGTCGATTACACTTCAGACGCTACCTCTCACCGACCGTTCGCAGGCGGCGTTCTTACTGCGGTGATCCCATCCAAAATGGCCATCAAGGTGCTTGCGGAAGAGCTGAGGCGGGATGCTTGGCATGCCATCATAGGTCCAAACTCAAGCACCCCCATGTACAAATTGTACAAAACTGCCTTATCACGACTGGCTGTCCGCCTCCTTCCTGCTACTGCAAGCCCGCAACGACTCATTCTCTGAGAAAGTGTCCCCTTTTGCTAATGATTCCATGTCTGCTGATGTCGTGAAGCTGCTTCTTACTTTGTGTCATACCAATACAAAAGGACCGGGTCCGCCAAGAAGCGCTTCTACTTCTTTGTTCTCGCCTACATTCGCTCCAAGTCTTTCGCTAGCGAGCCTCTCTCTTTCTCTGTCTCTGTCCGAGTCCGAAAACCAACCACGCTTATTAACCAACGATACGCCGACGCCTCTCTAGTACTAAGCCACCCACATCACTCACGGATCCGATCGAAGGGTACGGCTACTGCAAGGCACCAACCGCCGAGACGTCGGTCATCTCGGCCAATCATGGACGCCATGGATGGAACAGGTCTCGATAACGATACGAGGGGGTGGATCATGTGTCTCGTGGCCGGTATTGGTAGGTGACCTCAATCATCCACGCATCGTATATTGCTCGCCTGATATGCTGACTCTACATCTCAGCCTGTGTCTTTGGCGCGAGCATCATTTTTGTCGACAAGCTCGTTCGCCTGTTCCCCGCCAAGCGGGACTTCCACATCCAGGAGAACACCACGTTCCTGGCCTGTTCGCTGAGTCTAAGTTTTGGTGTCATGGTATGTACCATGCGGCACTCCTCCATATCGACGGGTTGCACGTGTGTTTACCTTTTCTTGTAGCAAGCTGCTTACAAGGCTATCGCAGATTTTCATGTCACTATACAGCATGCTCCCGGAAGCAAAGAGCTACCTCAAGAAGGGCGGCGTCCCAGAACAATCAGCCGGATTTCTGCTAATGGGTTGTTTTATCGCTGGATTTGTCGGCATACAAGTATTATCGCGAGTGTTCCATCAATTTTTACCCTCGCATGTCGTCGACTGCGACCACAGTCACGACGATCCCGTTCACGACGGACATTTTCACACCCACGATCACGATAGATCTCGGAGTCAATCACGTGCTAGGAGCGCTCATCAGCCCCACGAAGTTCAGAATGCACACCTTGGCGGCAATAAGGTACCGTCAACAGACGCCAACAGATATGCTACCGAATCCAGCCCTTTACTCTCCACGGAGACTAGAGTGAACACTCAGTCAGCTGGGCTGGCCAGGCCAGAAACCAGGGCCAGCGAAAACATGGTCCAGCCTTTGTCCAACCGCGCCGTTCGAAGTAAGACTGCAACGTTGGAAAGAAGACCTTCGATGCTGCAAGTGCAGAAACGAGTCATGTCATTTGTGAAGGACACCAAAGCCAACTGTGATGAGTCGGGGCCTTGTTATGGTTACACGGACCCCTGTGGCCTGGAATGCTTCAAGCATCTCGGTACTCGCACCGTTTCTCGGACTTCAACGCTTCTTCGTGCAGCCACGGGCAGTTTTCAACCCGGTGCACATGACCTGACAAGATTAGAGGAACAGGACAATGACATTGACCCACACAGCGTTGCTCCAAGAAGGCCGAATAGTCGGACAAGCCGGACTCATTCCAGAGATAGCCACCAACATCGCAACCACTATGGGGTTCACGAAGCTCACGAAGGCTGCGCAGCTGCGGAGGGATGCATGTCGATGCACTCCGAAGATGTAGAGGCTCAGCATCATCACCACGTGGCCGAAAACGCCTTTTTGGCCATCGGACTACAAACGTCGGTTGCCATCACTCTGCACAAGTTTCCCGAGGGCTTCATAACCTATGCTACGAACCATGCAAACCCAGGTCTGGGTTTCAATGTCTTCCTCGCACTTTTTGTTCACAACATATCGGAAGGGTTTGCTCTGGCCCTGCCTCTCTACATGGCACTTAATAGCCGTATACAGGCCATGCTTTGGTCTTCTATACTCGGCGGACTGAGCCAGCCTTTGGGGGCGGGCCTTGCCGTTCTATGGTTCCAACTGGCCAAGCGCACCAACTTGACTCCCAATTCTGTCGCCTACGGCTGCCTCTTCGCCATTACCGCTGGGATTATGGCGAGTGTGGCCCTTCAGCTTTTTGTTGAAAGCTTGAGCCTGAATCATAACCGTAACATGAGCATGCTCTTCGCCTTCTTGGGCATGTCACTTCTGGGGCTTAGCAACGCATTTACTTCTGATGCACACTAGAGTGGAGGGAGGGGGGAAAGAGCACAGGCGTTTGATTGGCTCGAATTACTACAAGGCTCATCGGGTATAGGAGTACTGGTATAACTTATGGCATTCGAATTACCTTCCTCTGATATAAGTCAGAGTAAATGCTGCATCTGCATCAGGAAAGGAGTTGTTGGTTGGCTATTTGGTCTGCATGAGTCTAGACGATACGCTTTGCTTTTGTTTTTGGGTTGGGCTGGCATTGTTCAAAAGATTACTTGGGTATTCATTTTCTCGACGCCCACTGCCTCTATCAATAGGCTTGTGGTAGGCTAGCCATACATTGTGGTGTTTATATAAATGGATATCAAGTCTCACGCATTCTTCTTCATTGCGTACTGACTTGTGGCATTGTTATGCCTATCACCATAGTTGTGAAGTAAAATGTCTCGTGTCCTCTCGAGACGACGCTCAATAGGCTGGATATTATAGTATTTTCGATTTCGGACCCAACGACCGCAACATAGTGGCTGGCCATAAGGTACACATATGCACACACGCACGCACATAAAATTACAGCCTGCTTGCTTGGGCCCTATTACCGCCAAGTGCCCCGCTCATCATAACCTCACCCTCTTTTCCTTCGCCAGCTCGTCCAGGGGCGGCTTGGTTCAACATAACCATCTCGCGTCCGCCGCCAAGCCCCCACCAGGCAACGCCGATCGCAGCGCGCTCGACGTCCATCTCGCCGCTGACCAGAACGTCCCAGAAGCGCTTGCGCACTGCCTCGCGCAGCGACGGGTCGACGACGGCATTCATGGCTTCGGCGGTGCGGGTGAGCCAATCCTCGACGATAGACAGCGGGAGGAAAGGCAGAGCATCGACAAGGGCGAGAACAAGCGTGGTCTGTTCTGAGACGGGCGGCAGCGGTTGCTGTTGTGCGCCATTGCTGTTGGCCTGCAATCCAGGCTCGGTAGGCAGCGGGTGCGTCGTGGCGGATGCGGCGCGGAAGTGGAGCATCTCGAGAAGGGTCTCGGCCAGGTGCGGGTGGGTGGCCGCGATGGGAAAGGGGGGACTGGCGATCTGGACGACGGTCTTGAAGGCGAGGCGGAACTGACGCGGCGAGATGCGCGCTGGGAATGACGCCAGGAGGGTGTCGATGTAGAAGGGGATTAGGGAGATGGTGAGAGGTGCGTGCTGAGGACAGGAGAGCACCGAGAGGATAGCGGCGTGGGCGGCCTCGTAGAGCGGGAGGGTCAGCGACATCGGGGAAATGTTGGGCGGCGCGGCGGAGAGATGCGCGGTCGCCACCGCCAGTATGAGCGTTTCAGCTGCCGGCGTGGGCAGTGAGAGAGGAAGGTGTTCTGCGGTGTTCAAGTAGAATAGAGTCAACGCTTGGTCGAGCGGCGTGAGAGCTTGCGCGTTCGGTTGCCCCGGTGCAGGAGGTTGTGCTTCTTGCAAGAAAGTGACGCATGCATCGGGATAGCGAGTTATGATATCCAACGACGTCAAATAGGTGAAGACGTAAACCTGGAAAGCGTCTGCCCCTTGACGTGACGAGATGAAACATAGGTTCCGTAGTGTACGGAGAGTTTTGGATGCAACGGTGGGCGCCGTTGCATCGTTGCGTAGACGAGAGTCTAAGAGACACCGCCCTATTATAGGTTGCATGGTAGCAACAACGGTATACATGATTTTCTTCAAAACCCGCCATAGCATGACCCATGGGCCTTGCAGCATCTCAGGAGGCAGGACAGCTGCTTCTGCCGATATGTCGACTGAAGAGAAGGGGCATTGCCGCCATCTTTCCAAGAGGCCAGCCGTGAAGACGAGGAGTACCTCCTGCGAATCCAAGACGGCCCTCGAGTCCGCCGCATGCTGCACGGCGAAGGCAGCCAGTCGCGATAAAGGCCCCATATTTTGATGCAGCGGTCTGGCTTCAAGCTGCTGGACCTGGGCAAAAGATGATGGAGAAGCCCTATAGAACGTCTCATGGCCCGCCACATTCCCCGCCGAGATGGAGCGCAAGAAATCCCCATTCTGGAAGCCTTCCGGGCCGGTCATGGCCCGCACCGCGGCCGGCAGGACCAGATTGCAATTGAGCATCTGCCTGTGGTGGCCCGACAGCACGGGAAACACGAATGACAGGGACAGCATCACCGCGTTGGAGGCGAGCTCTGTTCCTGCTGTGTATGCCATCCTCCTCCGGGAAATATCCTCCAGAGCCAGGTTTGCGGCCGTGACAACGGCCTGTTCGAGAGTCACCCGCAGGCCGCGCGACAGGGCCCGGCGGTCCTCGCTGTCCATGCCCATCAGGGTGCCCGTAAGCACGAGGAGGTGTTTCCAGCGGTCGGAGCGGTCGTCGGCACCCTTGGCCACGGCGCGCGCCCAGGCGTCGCAGCGGACGCCACTGCCGACGGGCTGCTGGCCCCACGTCAACTTCGCGTTCTCCTCCTCATGGCGCTGGACGTGAAGCGCGGCGGTGTTGTAGACGCTAAGGATGCGCAGGCAGGTGCGCAGACCATCGGCGCCCACGGGGGGAAGGTCCCATATCGCGCGGGCGGTGAGGAGATGGGAAGTTAGGAGCGAGATGTTGAGGTGGTTATTGAGGTTGCTCAGCAGAGTCGCAGTGCTCGCGAGCAGTCGGTCGAAGTCGGCGGGCCGGTGCGGTTCCTGGTATGCTCGCAGCGTAGTGGTCAAGAGTCGGTCGGCGGAAGACATGTTGACATGATTGTGCGTCAGCGCCCACGCCGTTCACATAAGGTAAGTAAGTAGATGGATGGATGTGCCCTCTCGATGTTTATCGGGTTGAGTCCAACATAAGATTATACCTATGTGTATGTCAGGTAACTTGGAAGTTGAAGTCTACACCAGGGCAGGTGCAGCAGGAATGTGCTTGCTCGGCGACAGCTCCTACCAGTTTGCCGAGGCACGACGTCAAGCCGCCAACCCGCCCACTAAAAAGTCCCCCCAGACCCCCCAGACCAGGGGAAGCTTTCAGTGCCCAGGTGAGGTACATTAAATACATACCTACTTGCCTAGCTAACCTAATAATAAGCCTTAGGCCTTAGGCAATGCGCCTAACAACCCCTACAACCACTCTAACCCTTACAACCCCAACATCCCCCTACCTACCTCCTAACCTACCTAACCTACCTAACCTACCTACCTAGCATCTAACACAAAAACAGATCTTCCGTATCGCAGATTTCCAGAGAGCCCGATCTGATGGGCAACCAGACGTGAGTCGCTGCCGATAAATCAACACAAACCCATCATTGTCCATGCACTTACTGACATTCGACGCGTAATGTATTAGGTCGGTCCAGAGATCTGCGCGCCCCGACTGCCCGCCCAGCAACTACAAGGTTCCGGCCTTTCCCTCCCTCTCGTGGCCACCGGAAAGCTGTTACTATGCGCTCTATAATATTTGGGACTCATGGCGCTTCACATTACTATGGACCGTCATTCTCTATGCCATATTTCATATTGGGGCGGCGGCAGCAGCTCTCGCCATGCAGGTAGGAAAGCGACGTACAACCTGGAAGTACATGTGGACGGTTCCCGTCATATACGCATTCATAGCTGGTGTTGAAGCCCTATTCACCGGCACCGTTACAGGCGTAGTGTCAGTTGCGCCCTGCTCTATCCGATGGCCTCGATCCAAGTACTAATGCGCTTGGTAGTGTCGGTGCTGTCTATCTCAACGGGAACTTTGTGCTATCAACCTGGGTGCCCTTCATTTGGGGCTGGATCAACGTTCTCGTGCTGGTCGTCTCGTCCTTCTCCATCCAAGGCGGTCTGTGAAACATTCATCACTGTTCCTTAGGCGGACTTGCCGGCAACGGACACCGAAGCATTGTCTGCGGCCTGAGGTGCAACGGCGGCTTTCAGGAACCTGGCCGGGTTGCCCACTACAACCGTATACGGAGCGACATCTTTGGTCACCACGCTACCCGCGCCTACAGTTGAACCGCGGCCGATAGTGACGCCGGCGAGGACGGTCACATTACCCCCGATCCAGCAGTCGTCTTGGATGGTGATGGGCGCGCCCATCTCGGGGCCATTGTATCCATTGCGGACACAGGGATCGACTGGGTGCTCGCCGGAGAAAAAGGAACAGTTTGGGCCGATGAGAACGCGCGAGCCCACACTTATGAGGCAAGTATCAATCCAGGTACTGTTAGAGTTGACATAAGTATTATCGCCGAACCTGGTGCCACTAGTCAGTTCATCGGGGCGGCAGACGGGAGCAGGCAGCTACCAACGTCACATTGCGCCCGTAGTCCATCTTGATAGGCCCATCACACCAGACATATTTGGCCAAGAGATCGTCGTCCTCTTCGGGGGTGGCGGCTTGTGGTGGGAGAGGGGACTTGTCATCCTGAATCCTAAATAGCAGCAGTATGTTCAGGAAAAGGCGTTTGGGGGTACATTATGTATGGGGTATGGTCTCACAGCTTGAATAACTCTACCAGACGTCGACGGGAGACATCGCCAGCTTTGTTGAATTCTTCGGTGGCAAGCCGGCATCGTCTCCGATCAGCTACCAGGCTAGGCGTGAAAGCGTAGTACATGTCACCCTTGCGCATACGACGCAGGTTCTCCTCCTCGTCGATGTCTCTCAAGTTGATCTGCTGCATGGCGAGGGTTTGGTCAATACGTCATTTGGTGAACAGTTAGGTAGTTGAACGAGAGGAATATGTGTGACAAATATATGCTGGGAAAATTGCAAGGTCGAAAAAGGATAGTGCTGATCTCGGCGTAAATCAAGAGACGACTGTCTGAGACAGGGAGTTTATGACAGACCAGACAGGCCGTGAAGTGAAGCCGATGTACCCCGCGTTTCCGTCCGGAAAGCTCTCGCTCGGCACAGCACCTTATGCGGTAGATAAGTGGACGAAGGTCCGCTTGTGAGTATGCAACGTATCTCTTATTCAATCTAGAGTCTTCAAGATGCCGATTGGACCTGACAGGTCTCGTTCTACTCATTTTTGCCTGACTATATGTATCAACATGCCCTGCCCTGCTGGCTGAAGGCTATTTATTACAAGTACATGTATTATGGGATCTTATAACCAACCTGTGTAGGTACTTTACTTTATGCAACACGTCAATTGATGTATTAAAGGCCGTACTGCCGCCATTTCCCGCCCATGGTCACTTCCAGTGGGAATCCTCTGATTACTAGTACTTACTAGTGCTAGAATGCGGCTCTCAACCACATACATGTATCATACATTCATACATTCATACATTCATACATTCATACATTCATACATTCATACATTCATTAGGTTGAATGGGGGTCACTTTGCTTGCCTATATTCACAATACCTCCTTAGGTTAACCTACTGCATAACCCACATGCATGTAACTTCAACCATCGTCTCCTTCCCTTTGTTCACAATATTCCTACCAACCCCTGTATGACCTCACAGCGACAAAAAAGGGAAACATCTTGCCTTTGTGACGCGATGCAGCCTTCATTCAATGGGTAAGCCATGGTTCCCTTTCTTTCTCTTTCACCCCTTTCTTGGCACCGCCCTTCCCTTCCGGGTCATGGCTTCCCTTACCCTTCCCTTGTATCACCAACTTCGAGGTGCTCCTTTCCCTCCAACTGCCAAGTACTGTGACTATTCTCTGTCATATTGGAAACCACGTTACGCCCTGATATGCCCCCATCTGTTCCACCCACACCACCTCGGGGGACAACCGTGAGGCCGGAAGATGACATCTCGGACGAGGATGTGTCCACGGAAGATGCGTCTCCCAAAGATGATGACGATCTGGAGGCTGAAGATTTTGTTACACCCATGGTGCCCAATTTCTCACCGAAAGACGTCAAGATCGAGGTCACTGGTAGCCCCAGCGACAACCCCAGCGCCAACGGCAGCGGCAGTAGTCCCAAGGGCTGGAGCAGCGGCAGCTCGTTCGGCGGAGAGTGGGCTCCCGACGGGCCCCTGACCCCGATCAGCGCCAGCTTCAACAAGCGCCACGTCCGCCGGAGCTCGCGACAGTACCCCCACATGATCATAGACACCTCCAAGGCCAAGCTGCACCCGCCTCCCAACCCACCGCCCGAGAAAGACCCCGGTGCTAACCCGACCCTGCCTCTCAGCGCCCTGCCGCGACCCCCGGGCCTCGACTACCACCCGGGCGGCAAGAAGTCGCTCGAGGGCATCGCTGTGCGCGCCTTCTGCCTCGGCAATGCCCTCTCCCTCTGCCTGGCTCTCCTCGTCGCCATCCTGACCCTGACCTCGTCGCCCCTCTGGCGCCTCCCCTTCTTCGTCGGCGCCCTGGCCCTCTTCCATTTCCTCGAGTTCTGGACGACGGCGCGGCGCAACACCGCCGAGGCGGGCGTCAAGGCCTTCCTGCTGACGGCTAACTGGCCCCACTACGCCATCGCCCACTCGACGGCTATGCTCGAGTGCCTCATCGTCAACCTATTCTGGCCCCGGCGCTCCTGGGCCCCGCTCTACACGGGCCCCGTCCTCCTCCTCCTGGGCCTCATCCTGACCTGCATGGGCCAGTTCATCCGCACCGCCGCCATGCTGCAGGCCGGCTCCAGCTTTAACCACATCGTCCAGACGCGCCTCGGCGACGGCCATGAGCTCGTTACCACGGGCATCTACGGCGTCATCCGCCACCCGGCCTACTTCGCCTTCTTCTGGTGGGGGCTCGGCACCCAGCTGGTCCTCGGCAACCCCGTCTGCTTCGTCGGCTACGCCGTCGTGCTCTGGCGGTTCTTCAGTATCCGCATACGGGAAGAGGAGACATACCTGGTGAACAAGTATAAGGAAGATTACCTTGAATACAGGAAACGCGTCCCTACGAGAATACCGTTCGTCGGATAGGATATCTTGGAGGGCTTGGGCCATTGGAGAAGGGAGGGGCTTTTACGTTTCTGTCTGCTGATTATTGGGGCATACAAGATATTCATTATTAGGACTCAGAAGGAGGTCAAAGGAAGGCAAGATGTTTGTATATCACGCGGCGACGAGTTTGGTAGAGAAGGCGAGATCTATTTGGAGCACTACTGTCTTGACGTAAAGCGGTTGCTACCCTAATCTCTATATAGAACGTGCTGCACGATGTCCCTCTTTCCTCCTTACCTATTGGAACCAATGCCGATTTGACATTTGAACGACCGATGATTTAAGGAAACGTCTTGCCAGAAAATGGTCAGCAGTGACTCCTTCTGCCTTGACCGAAAGTTGGCCACCTTATAGGCCACATAACAGGAAGAAAAAAAGCTTGAATGTGTATTGAGCTGCTACAAAATCTAGCAAGTACCAGAAGACCTGGCTTCGCCATCGAGTTATCATCGTGTAGATGCCCAGCCCTTTCATGTAGCCCTGCACCGAAACCACGCGGCCGCACACCTCCAAGATATCCAGTCTCCTTGCTGGTGTAGCAGCAGGACATTTTTCTTCAGTTGGTCGTCGAACACTGCAATAAGCAAGAGCAGGAAAAAAGGTTGGGTGTAGTCATAAAATCGGTTATCATGGATAACTTTCGTACTTTCATAAAGCCTCTTGTTCTTGACAGGGCAACGTCCTGTTCTCCTACATGCGCCTTAACCCAGAATAACCTGCAACTCAAAACCGCTCGCGGCGGTGGCCCCCAGGGTATATGGCCGCCCGATCTATAGCCGCTGTTCAACGTTGCATATCCGCTTCACTATGATGAAGTCATACCTCCAGAGTATACTAATAGCTTTTGTAAGTTGCAATCGCCTGGTGGTTTTCCCTTTCACCAAGGCATAAGAATGTAATGTTCCCAACTGCAAGAGCCACTATACAGTGGTATGGCTGCTCGCTGGCCGACATGATATGCACGCCACAACAAGGCCCCCCACGAGACGCTGTGGCTGACTGTAAAGACTCGCATAGGGGAGGTGCCTTGTCAGAGCGACAGGAGCGGCGGTCGCTCATGGTCCGCATCAACCCCTGGTGTTGCTCGGTAGGTTCGCAGTCAATTATCTGTCTCTTAGAACAGCCGGTCTGCCAACACTTTGAACGGGCCGACTGTAACATGTGGCGGCTGTGCCGTGGGCACCTCTTTTTTACTAAACCCTTTTTTTCGTACATACTTCACCCCCCTACACCTGACTCCCCACGTGACGGAGAGCTGCCGGTTTTGTGCCGGCGAAAGAGATTCAGCGCGTTCATGCGAAATCTGCTCGGCCTCTTTTTCAAAGATTTATCTTCTTTGGCACCGCCGCTTCCATTAGACAAGTCCTCTTCCGAGGTCATCGGCTCAATTGGGGGCATGGGCGGTGCTAGATGATTTACATCAGAAGATGTCATATTGGTGGCCTGAACATCTGGCGAACGCTCCAGTGATTCCTGGCTGATAATGCTAGTACCCTGCGTACTTGGCGACAGCGGCATCTTCCCGGTGGTAGCACTGGTCGCTTGAGATGCCCAGTCGCCCGCCGAGTACGGGACCGAGTTGCTACCCTCGGTGGTTTCACTACAACGTTGCTTTCCGCGTCGCCCCACGTGGTGTTCGGTATCGTTCAGGCCAAATGGGTCGCCTGCTGCAAATTCGGCAGTAGATTCGAACTCATTCGATATCCCATTGACTTCTTTGTACTCCCCAGGAAGATGCTCTAGTGGTGAAGAACCTGCCTCCTTCATGGAGGAGTGGTGATCGTTCAGGTGCTGTAGAGGGCCAAGCGTCTTACCAGATGAAGAGTCCCTCGAGTCTTGAGGCGCAATGGCGATACTCATACTCCGTGGTGATAGCGTTCCTTGCAAGCGCTTCTTGCGTTCTTCCTCCATCTCAGGTAAATCCTCGATGGCCGTCTCAAAAAGTGTTTTATTCCCCTCTAGTTCGTCCACTGTATACTGCATAGACGGTAGCAGATCTGCAACTCCCTGGAACAGAGGGATGGCGAACATATTCATAAACCCGAGCTGCGCCTTCGCCAATGACAGGAAGTCTTTGCGAGGCTCCGCGATAAGTGACGAAGATATCCCAATTTGATTCTCCATAGAGGCTTGTCTCGAAAATTCGTCGCAGAGAATGTACATCCACTTCAAAGCAGTGTCATATTTCCGTGCCTAAGCATGATCATTTAGTACATCGTGTCGGGTGAGAATGCAACGGGATTCAGACTCACAACGTTGCTGATATCCGCACATTTGATTAGAAGAGCGCAAAGCAGAGCTGTTTCGGATTCTAGTGTACGCCCATTCCAACCGTCAGTCGAGTGATTCTCCTGAAACCTCTCCTGAAGGTTGCCGAGTTTCGTCATATAATCAAAGTGCAGTCCCATGTCGGTGGCAAGAATAGAGCTAATCATTAGACCCCGCATCTTCGTGTCTTCGAAGGCTACCGGCCAGTACCTTCGTAAAATCTGTGAATAGGCCGCGCAATGGAAGGACTCGAGAACGGATCGATCATTGTAGAGCTGGGCCAGTGGGGCGTTAAGCACAACTAGGAAGCCATTATTGACTCCTGGATGGCCAACATCGTGACCAATTGCGCTGATTAAAAGCGTCAATGCCTCGAACGGCTTCAGCAAGGCCGCCAAAGGCGACTTTGGTGTTGGTGTAACATCCGCCCCGGACTGCAGAGGATACGGAGGCAGGGCACCAACGTGGACTAGGAAGTTGAACGTTGCCTGCAGCACATCGACGGCGTGTCGAAAGTTATGATAAGGCACGAAGGTGTTGTACGCAGCCCGGCACGCCACGAGGAATGTCGTCAATTGATCTGGGAAAGCATGAGCTGAGCACATTTGACAAGAAAGAGGATGCCGATTTCTAAAAACTCACCAGTTGGTAATCGCCACTGCTCAAGTTCAGGCATAGAAAATGCATGCTTGAACATAAGACTTGCGGCAACGAGAAGCTGGTCATCTGAAAAATCATGTGCACAGAAATGCCACCTTCCAATAGCTTGGGCTATCTCAGCCCGGTTCTCAGCAGAGACACAAACCCTAACATTGCCGATTCCGGGAATGTCCTCATCGCCAGATTTGCAGATACCGGTCATAAGACTAGACACCATTGCTTCTCGCAGGTACGAGAAGGGAGCCTTGTCGTCATGAACACCCACCCAAGACCTCTTGCGGCCTCTAGTGATTTCGAGCTGCGCTTGTTGCTCCCTGGCAGCTTCCTTGTGAGCCCGATAGGCGTGTACCTCGAGAGTCGTCATAGTTTTGGTATGGAGAGGACTGGCCATAATGTCGACAGCGCCGGAGTCCAGGCATGTCTTCAAAATCGCGCGATTCGTCGATGCTGCGTTCGGTGGTTCGTCCAGATATTCAGAAACTGTGTGGCGCTCCGAAGATTGGCTGGTCTCGTGCTCTTCCGCCGGCGGACTTTGTAGTAAAGGGAAAGTCACGACTGGAATAGGAACCACCAATTTCGAGAGGTTCCTCGAGTGTGTCTCGTAAACGATTCTATCCAGCAATCTAAGCCCATAGGCCTCGTCATCCGCGCACTCCTCTGGACTGGCCCTATCAGACCCCTGCGAGTATGGCGACGGGTCACGAGAGGAATTGGACACTGATCTCTGTTCGTCATGTGGGACATCTATGAGCACTATCGTAGGCTTCAACTCGATCATAGAGGTATCGTGTAATTCGAAGAGGGTCGAAATGCAGGCGGCTCCAGTGGAGCATACGTGGGCTATAAGTCCGGGAATCCGAAGTTAGCGATTGCATTCTTTCAGCGCCCAATCAGGCATAGAAGTACGGCATACCATTTCCAAAAGCATAGAGTATCAGTTGTACATTGGTGCGTAATTCGCCAGAATCGCCCAATGCTGCGCCAATGTCTTCGGCCGTGGAAGAATTGGCCAGTTGTGTATCGCATCGCACATTGCGATCAACATAGATCACATTACAGGTAGCACTGTCCATTGCGATGGTGTTGGTATGGCGACGGCCACCAGTCTTGCGACTGGAGCACACCTAAACTCGTGTTTGCGACGGCGTGTCTCTTCTCGGTTTTGACAAGCGTGTCCAAATGCGACCAGATGCGTAAGGGAGCCAGCAGCCGTGTGGCTCCACGATCAACCCCAGGAAAAGACGTTGCCTTTACAGGCTGGTAACCACTTCTGCAGCACAGCTGAGAGGGTGAAAGATGCGCGCGAAGCGGCCACGCATGCGGCAGAATTCGGGTTCGGGGGAGTCGGCGGGTATGGGCCGGTTGTTATATGAAGTCGCAAAAGGCCAGGCAAAGATATCTCGAGTCGGTGCGAGGAATTGATAACATGGAGTATATCGCGCGCGATACTGAAGGCTACGCCGTGTGGTATGGTGGTGGCAGGTCGCGTGTGCGGGCTGGGGGGGGTGGGGGGGGCAGTCTGGGAAGAGATAGAAGAGAAAACGACCAAATCGTGTCGAGGGTTACACTGCGAGAGAAACTGATGCTGTTGTTTCAATGAATTTCTAACAAAAGGACTGGAATGATGGTGGTGGTGGTGCAGTAACGGTAGTACTTGTACGTCGTAAGTCCCGGATTGGACGTGGTCGCATCTGAGCGAGCGCTGGATCTGTCTGGCCGGAGCAGCAGCAGCAGCAGTAGTGCGTGTGGTGGTGTGGGCAGCAAAGAAAGAAAGAGCCGATCAATCTAAAACTGCGCCGAATCCCAGTAGTACATAGGAGCAGTTGCAAGATGCCGCCGGGTCGAGTGCCTGACAGCACGGAATGGCCGTTGATGAGTGGTCAAGACAGCATGCAAGAACAACAGGGCAGGGTGCAAGCGCAATATGACCCCCGACGATAAGAAGCTTAATGAATGAAAGTGCCTGTCTGGCGACTTGAAACGAACGGATTGAGGGGGGAGAAGAAGTGATATGGTCTTTTTTTCGGTCGGTGATGCTACGGTCGAGTTGTCCTCGTCGACCACCACAAATCAATCGTGTGTGGGCGTGGGCGCTGGGTGCTGGGTGCTGGGTGCTGGGTGCTGCTTGGTATGGTGGTATGGGTGCTGGTGGGAGGTGGGAGGTGGGAGCGGGTCGGTGGATCGATCGCTCTTGCTGTCTTCTGTCGATTCTGCTCTGTTCTGATTTGTCTTGTCTTCAATGTCTTGTCTTGTCGGCTATGTCTTGTCTTGGAACACAGGACGGATTGTGTGTGCAAAGCAATGAATTATGATATGTGGCCGACCCTCTGCTACTCAATTGACTTTGACGAGGTGGTTTGCTATGATGCGCAAACCCGAGTCCAATGTCTTTCTTTCTCTTTGTCGCTCGATCTTTCTCTCTATCGTCAGTAAGTGGAAAATGGGGCCCAGGAAGTTAGAAGGTCAAGACTGGAGAGGCAAAGCAATACTCGATCGAGGTAGGTACGTATGTATGTAGGAGACCCGAAGAATAATGGCCCCAATCAATGAATGCATGGGGGAGAAAAGGGCAGTGCTAAGAGCAAACAACCTAGACGAGCGGATGGGGAGGGGGGCCTGCCTTCTAGCCATGCTCCTCCCATACTCCTCCTCCCATGCTAGCCAAGGTTTCCCACACGCCTGCAGCAGTTCATGGGCAAAGTAGGTACAACAGCACTAGACAACTACTACTAGGTAGACTTGATGACTGCATACTACATAGGTTAGTACGTGTAGTACATCCGGTATGCAGCACCTGTCATAGCGTCCAGCATCAGCAAACAAGGCCCCGTAGGTGTTGTTGTAATTCTAGTTGCGATTGCAACTGCGACAGCATCCAAAGGGGATGTATAATATATGGGCCTCCGTATTGCATAAGGTTCTCTAAACAAAATGCCATATACATCTCTCTCTCTCTCTCTCTCTCACACACACACACACACACGCACACACACACACAAACTCTCTCTCTCTCTCTCTGTGTCTCTTCTTCTTCTACTTCTTCTTCTATTGTGTTTCTTGCAAATCTCAACTTCGGGACTGCCTGCCTAAGGTACATGGTTTGCAAGTGAACTAGGACTGCCAGCACGCCATAGAACAAATGTTACTTCACTAAGGTTCCGTACCGGTTACAACTTGCACCTTCTCTCCCCTCAGGCAAGAGGCATTCCTACACAATCAATCTACACATACATTGATGTACATATGTAGGGAGTATAGATGAAAAGCGCGCCACTCCTGCTATATCAACATGCATTCCTGGCCGAGACGGGAGAGAAGCAGGCAGGTGGCAGGGCTACATAGGTACCACACACACATCTTCCCTACCTGCCTACCAGCCTACCCGCCTACCCGCCTATCTGTCAAATCACGCACGCGTCTTGAGTACCTACATAACCTACATGCTGGGAGAAGTTCGTTAAGGACCAAACCAGACCTCTCGATCGGCGTTGCTAAAACAGGCAAGGATGGCACAAGGGCGGCCGGCATTTGCTGGACGATCCACCTTTCCGACCGTCAATACCTACCTTCTCCCTTCTGTACAAACGTACAAATTACACCCGCAGTCAACCCGTGTTGTTTGGAGCCCAAAAGCCTTGGCTCTTCCTGGAACTGCATCTTGATCGCAGCCAAAGCCCAATACATCAATAAACAGTCCATGCGTGCTCCCCTGGTGCTGGTTGTGGTATGGCATCCGACTATTGATAGCGAGCACGGGCGGCTAGTTGGCTTGCTTCTTCTTCCTTAGTCTGACCAGGAATTGCTGTCGTCCATAGTACGTAAAGTGTCGACCTCGCGTCCATTTTTGGTCTACCACTACTCTCTCGCAGGAGGGGAGAGGGATTTGCGGGTCTCTCTCTATTCTTCTACTACGTATTTTGCATACACACAGTACTCAATATGTACAGTAAGCCTCATCTCGATGGTGAACCGTGTGCTGTCTTGGTTAGACTAGCGCTTCTGATGATATAAAGCTGACGATAGGGGCGCGTCTATCCCATTGGTACCTGTATCCGACCATTGCAATACATGTACGGTAATGTACCGACTCAAGTTGACTGTTTTCCAAATATTCGACCCTTCGATATTGCTGCGGTTCTGGGTGCCGCGTCTTTCTCCTTCCGTGTGGCAATTACATCATTCGTCTGCATGCACGCCAATCAGTAGCAGTAGCGTGCGTACAGACAATGGGCGTCTGCATGCAGTGTTCAGTGTTCAGTGTTCAGTGTTCAAGGGATGATGGCACGGAAAAGGTGGAATGTTCGGTAGGTAGCACAAGTACCCGGTTGGGCGCGTCTTTGTCGGGGCTTCCCTCCACTCTGGGTTTTCTAGTCGAGGGCAATCAAGCTTCGAGAAGAGTCAGCACGAGCAAAGGCGCGACGTTGACTGGCTGTAAAGCAAGATGGGTTGGATGAGGATGAGGGGTGCATGTGGACCGGTAGCACACGTATGCATGTACACGCCCTAATGGGCTCTAACAAGCTTCTGGCCCCCTTCTAGAAGCCGCGTAGAAAGATGGGCGGCTCACCTGTCACGGTCCAAAAAAGCACCAGCATCAGCGCCAAGATTCCACTAAGGCGCCATGCGGGCCAGGGCGGACGGACAGACAAGACAGGTTTGCAGCAGCAGCAGCAGTGTACACCACCACCACCTCCATCTCGCTCCAGCCCAGTCCAGTCCCAACACACACCACTGCGACCAGCCAATGATAGGTACTTCGCGGGCGATCAAGCATCAGAACGTTAGCAACCCCGTTTTGTTTGCGCTTGTGCCACGGTTGTGCATACAAGACGTATCAGAACCGTAGTTAAGTCGTCGTGGTACAATGCGCTATTGCATTAGGGTTGTGTTGCGATATGATATGCTATTTCTGGCATGTTCCGAAAAGACACTTGCCCTTCCTTCAACGGAAATCCCCTCCGCCAATTGGCCCCTATTGCGTGCTTACTGAGTACTTTATTTTGATGCTTGCCAGCTGAGGCGGTTGCATTCGGGCCGCTCAGCTAACCGGTCTGGCAGAATCAAGGCCCTCTTCCGTAGCGTACTGCTCAATCTCTCTATACTTAATAAGATGGAGAAGGCAGAACGAGGCGGCAACAAGTAAATAGAGTCAACGAACATGAAGCAGGCGGCTCTTGGCCATTGGCCAGATTAGAAAACCCCAAGATGGAGGGCGGGAGAAAGAAAGAAAAAACGAAACACTGTCGTGCCGCCTGGCTTTGCTTGTTGCGTGCTGCTTGTTGTGGGCATGATCAGCATCTTCAGAAAAATGCGCCGTGCGGCACAGCAGCACAGAGGCAATCATCTCAAACAGGCAGTACCTGCAGCAGCGAAACCACTAACCTAGTAAGACGGTGGTGATATGGGTATGGGTGTTATACAGCATGGCGACAGAGTTGAGACAGCGACGGTATAGTGCGTATGTAAGTAAAGTCTTGCATTGAATATGACACCAAGACTATACTCGCCGTTATCTTCTTCGTATTGGCCTTTCTGCCACAGCCTTCGCGTGAACGTCGCCGCCAGCCGAATTCCGAATTCCTCATTCCAAACATTCGAAACAACGGCGTCGAAAATTCACGTTGGCATGCATACCTTGGCATCACCACCTTCCCAATCTGGCGATTGTTCTCTTTCGTTGAGCGTTACTCGCCATTCATGGTAAGTAATTTTACCTGGAAGGTCCCTTCGACCCTCTGTGGGAACGCTATGGTCAGTAGTCTGTACTTAGAAAACAAAACAGTGTGGACGAAGTAGGTAGCAAGAAATTTCTTTCCTTGTGCTTTATTTTTCTTCTGTTGGATATACTTCGGTGACTCGTCAGCGACTAACGTCGTGGGCTGGCAATAAGGTGCAAAACACAGGCCCCACCGCCCGAGTCCCTCCCAACCACCACCAAAACCTATCATGAGCTGATACTACAAACCTTAACCTCTGACACTAGCCTCGGCCTACCGGTCTAGTGGTGATTGGTAGGAAGGCGACTCCCTAGACTTCAAGGTTTTCCAAGGCTGTCGGCTACTGGATTGTGCGACTAGCAACCGTCGGTGCAAAGCACACAAAGCTGGCTCGTCGCGGCACCTCGTCGCCTGCTGCGTTGCAATAGTTCGCTTCGGCCATGCCGTTGCAACGATGGTGACTGTTACCGTCACCTTGACCTTGCCAAGCTGCTTTGTTATGGATGCAATATATACGACCTTCTGAATCTGGGTTACGGGACTCCGGGAACAGGTAACGCCAATACTAACTGGCCTAAAGACCCGAGATCCACATGTGCCGCAAGAGACAGGAGAGGAAGAAGAAAAGAAAAGAAAAGAAAAGAGAGAGAGAGAGAAAGAAAAAAAAAGAACAAGAAAAACCTCGGCACCGTGTGCATCTTTCACCTCCGATGCATGCCCCCGGGGCCTCCTCTCTTTGCGAGCCTGACTCCGATCATAGATCATACGGTTTTTCGCGGACAATGGAGATGCTCAGGCTTGACTTCGCGCCCCAGTGGTGCTCGACTTCTCAATTTGCTTCCCAGTGGTTTACACAGCTAAACGCCACGATGCACTTCTCCAGCAGCAAGTGCTCAACTTGTACGTTGCTAGCGATTTTCTGCAACGTGATACTATGCTTATTCGACGGCAATGATAGATATGACCTTATCTACGAAATGCATAGGCAGGGTTTTTTTTTTTTTTTTTTTTTAACTAAATAAATGAATTTTTTTTTTTGTTTTGTTTTTTTTTTTTTTTTTTTTTTTACTATAGACATGCAAGTAAGTACGTTGATTAGACAAGGTAAGAACAGAAAACATGTGGTGTTGAGCAGCCTTGCTGATTCGTCCCCTGGCATAATATGCTTATTCATACCGTAGTCCCTGATTATCTATTCTCCCGGTCATGGGCCAAAACTCGGAAAGGCTGATGTGACAGGTCTCTCTCTCTGTTGCTAATCTCATTCTCAAGGCGGTGCCACTGAACATGGATCCTCGTCTGTCCGGCTTGCTACCATGTGTGACCCGCCGGGCGTTGGCGTTAGTACATCACATGGGACGATAACCGTTGATCGTCGACGACGCAAGGGTCAACCGGTTGGGATCTGGATTGGGAATCTTCGCCGATGCAGGCCTCGTCACGCCGAACCACCCCAGACCTGGGATTTGGTGGGGTTAGACTCGAGGATTTCTAGAAAGCTTCCATATCCGGTGTAAGATCGACTGGTCCGTCTTGTTGTGTCATGGAAGGAAGTAAGATGGCGTAAGAGGATCCTTGAAGTTTCTTGGGCTTCTGCTTCAGGGGGGGGCCGGCACTTTCGCGGGTGGCGGGTAAGTTCAGTTGCTTCTATCGACGACTATTTGCGCGCACGCCCCGTGGGTGGTGGGCATATGGATATGGATATACCGGTACACAATCATTGACAACACCATCAGTTCCAGCCTGGTGCCGCTTTCGGTCTTCTAAATTGGGCTGCGAACACGCCAGCGACCGGGGGGTGAAATTGGTTGCGCTCCCGATTCTGCAGGTGGAGCGCCAGTCCTGCGCGAAATTACCGGGACGGGACACTTGGCCAGATCGATACACTCCGCATCTCAGATTCACTGCCCATGTTATCTTGTGCTGCTGAGAAGTGATTGCAACCTGCCAGCCTCGCTAGCATACATATATACCCTTGAGGCGCCAGTCAGTCTCACGTGAGCAAGCATGGCAGCAAATGGGTAAATGGGACCGATGGGGCGAGATTGCTGGCGAAGAAAATGTAGTGCGTGTCTGCCAATCAATGCATCCAACTTCCTCCTGGTATGGCATCATCTCTTTACCTCCCAGCAACCCGGTCCCTGACTCGACTGGAGGAGAGAGGAGGGCGTGGCCTGCCAGTGAGCGTGCGAGCGTGGAGTGTCACTTGGGGCATTTGAAGCCAGGTATTACCTCGGCGGCACATCCGACCTCTCCACATCACGTCCACCCCGACGGGACCCTGCCGTACTGCCCTGCCAGCAACTCTCTCTTTCTCTCGGCTCGTGGCTAGGTGGTCACCTCGACTGACTCATGTTGCGTTGAAAGATAGGGAGCACTCCCCCGGTCGGTCAAACAAACCGCTGACAGTCGGCAAACAAACGGCACGGCACCAACATTGATTGTGGTCGATCCGGGTCAGGTGGATCTCCACTGCATGACACGAAGATAATGGGCGCGATTGACAAACTGCTATAAGGGTGGCTGAAACCACGTGTGTGAGTGTGTGTGTATGTGTGTGTGTGTCCATCCGTCCGCAACGACATATCCCCATCAAGCCATCACTCAGAGAACGGCTCTAGGAAGGAACCCTGTCGAGCTCTGTCGGTTGAGGGACGCTGCCATGCGGTGGAATGAATGCACATAGTCTGGATAGATGTCCAGTAGCCGCCTCTTCCAGCGACGAGCGCCGATAATCAAATAACAACACACGAGCATTGACTAAACCTGTGATGTTTCCGCTGACTAGTCCGTTCTTTCTTGGAGACCGAACCTTATCGGGCCATGGTCAGATGGAGCCAGCCCTATTTTCGAGTGCTGGGATTGCTGTATACACGTATTGCCCAGTCAAGGCAGCTCTCTCGTTTGTCCCATCCCTTCGACTCGGCGCCGCCGGCAGCTTTAGGTCTGCACATGAAAGTAGTCTTCAATCGTAGCATGCCGTCCAGCTCAGTCATCTAGTCCATCTAGTCCATCTAGTCCGACATTGGAAGGGGAAGAAAAGACAAAATGTGACTCCAAATCTGACGTCGGGAATAGGGGTGCAATCAAGAGGAAGGGATCGGGCGCGGGAAGGCGGCAGGACTCGGGAGAACGAAGTCTTGATAGATGCCATTGTGTCCTTTCCCAGCTTGATTTTCTGACCGTCCTGGTCCCGGAAAGCCCTGAAGCAGTCAGCTCTATCCTAACCCCAGGATGAGTCAGTTAAGCATGTTGTATCTCTACCTGTCTAATCTTAGTATCAATGCTGCAAGGCTTTTAGACTAGCTCCGAGGTTGATGTTCTAGGGAGTAGAGAACCATACGCCTGGCCAGAAAGGTAGGATAATATTAGCTGGGCACAGGGGATGCCATACCCTAGGATGGGGCCGTCTGCATACCCATTACGCTTCTCTCGAGGCGAGTATTCGCACTTGGAAACACTTGGGTTGGCGAACTTCACCACACCTCAGGCTTGGCTGAGTCTGTCGGGTCATAGGCACCGGCCACGAATGCCCTTAGCCAGTGGATGTGGTTGTCGGACGTTAGCCGAAGTGGAGGAGAGAACCCCCTTCTACTTATGATTACAAGAGACTATAGTCCTGTGGCCATTTGCACTCAAGATAAATGGGCTCTACCACAACTGGGGAGTTCGTCAACCACACAACCGGCTCATAGCGGACTTCACCAAGCGAGATCCCCTTAGCGTGACAAGCAGACAAGACGGTAGACATCGCCCCGATCAGGCAGTACCGACCTTCACGGTACTTGGAATGCCCCATAGAGGTATTATGAAACTTGTAATTTTCCCACGAAGAGAAGAGGTTGCTCTCATCAATGGTTGCTTCCGCTGCCGTCGTGGTAGGGAAACGCCCGAAGTCCATTCGAACATGATTATTGGATGAGTTTTTGACGGGAAGACAGATGTCTGGAGTAGCATAAATCTCACGAAGTGGCCTTGACGTGTTAACCCTGTAAAGACTTCAGATGCGCCCTCAAGGTCCCATAATCACACACCATGTCGGTGATTACTCCAGGGGTGGATTTATTACCAATTCGTACACCAACGACCTCGACCTTCTACTCTGAGCCTCCATAAACAAAATAACGGCACAGGCAAGTGTACAGCCCACTGAGGATACAGTCTATTGTGAACAAGGTCTCAGGAGTAATCCTAGTCTATCTTGCCTGCATGGCGAACTCCTTAAGCGCTGACAGCATTGCCGCTTAGGCATAGACAAATCCCTTATATACGTATTGTCTAGAAATTCGGTCAAGGCTCCTGGATAGTTGCTACTTTTGACGTGGAACTCTCCAGCCTAATCCGCTTGTCTAGCTCTGTGTCTTCCCTCTCACCCGTGTCATCATGCAGGACTGTCGTCTCTCATCTAGCTCTAAACATGCTTTCATAACCGTCAACCATAATGCACTTCCCACTTGTCCTACCCGTCTTTGTATTGGGTACACCGTTCTTTTTTTTTTTTCATTATTCATCACTGTCTTCTCTTCTATCAGGACCACTCATCTATGGAACATCCCTGGACGGTGGATTCCATTTACCATATTGATTTTCGATGAGCCGTATCATATACTTGTTGATCAGAGGTAATATCGGCGGATGGCCCTGGTGAGCTTCCAGGTTTTGCCGAGTGTCACCCATAGGTAGTTGATGAAGGTGGGCTAATACCCCAACCAACCACTAGGGGACACAGTTCTGGAGGTGGCAGTGGCAGTATTGGACGCCTAGTCCATCTTGTTCCTGTCATCTTCGTCGAGATGAATCTCTGTAGCCTCTTCTGAGTGCTGATCTCCACCTGGCGCCGGGACATTCAAAACGTTTTGCTTATCGTCCCATATACGTGTCATATCCTCCCTATCGATCTCTGCACGGGAATCCGGCGGTGGCAACTCAGTGTAAGCCGGAGGTTCGCCTTCAGTAGACGGCCCAAGCTCATAATGGCTGACACCCGGGATGTCCATGTCCGTATCGGGGCTGAAGGTGTTGCGGGAACTGTGAAGTTGTTCGTCCCCCGAAGAGTCGTGCTGAGCTTCATTGGTTGCTATTGACCCGGCCGGACTGCCAGGCACACCACTGTCACCGCCCGGATTCATATTTTCAGCAGTGCGCAACGAGTCGAAATTCCAGTTCGAAGCTAACGAGGTAGATGTGGGCTTATCTGTCACATCAATTCCCTCGTCCTCGATACTCGGCTGGATTGCCTGGCTGTCAAAGTTTATCCCTGACAAAGAGGGGAGGTCATCATCACTTTGTGTGTCGTTGACCAGGCCGCCATTACCACCAGTTCCGAGACGGCGCTGGTGAGTAACTGCGGCTTCTTGCTCCTGGAAGGCGCTCGGCGACCCAGTTTGGGAGGAGCCCTCGCCGAGACGCTGGCCTTCCCCCGCTTCGTCCAAATCCTCTCCTGCAGCGGGGTGGTCCAGGTTTTCAATGATCTCTTTGAACCGTGGACCCCCGAGTGGTTCCTCGGAACGGCGGCGGTAGAACAGGAGATACGCAGATGATTCAACAATCTTATCAGGCGAGGTTCTGCTCACTGAGGAGTCTGTCCATCAATTTGATTAGTAAACAAGGCAAAATCCCTAGACAGTTGGAAGCACATACCATTGTAAGAGTACCACTGGCCGTCCACGAAGTTTCGAGCTCGTGCTGTGTAGTGGCCCCCACCAAGTCCTCCCCAGTGATCATCCACTCCAATCAAGTCGTAAATCTCATCTTTGCCACTTTCCAGATTCTGGACACGACGAGTAAGGTCCAGACCTTCGAGTGGGAAGTCCACAAAGACATCCAGCTTGTCTCTTCGATATCCGCTAGAGCTGAATCTCTTCAGGTGAACCACTAAAATATCAGGTGTTTTCCAGAGGTCGAATTTCTTGGTGGCACGTTGGAAATCTTTGCACCGGGGACAATACCACCTGTCATTCTCTGACAGAACCTCTTGGCGCTCAAACTCATCTAGACAGTTGTCCAGTGTGATTCCATGCTTGCGGCGGCGGACCCTAGCGGCAAGAGCCCGCTCTAGCTCTGGATCAGGCATTTCAATGCACTGATCCCAAGTAGCTTGAGACTCGCCGAAGAGGGCATTGTAGGCATCCTCACTCCAGTCAACGACGATTCCCTCCCTAAGGCGAATGAGGGCGCCTGTTTCAGCTTCGGAATCAGGCATTTCTGGTGGTGTCTGAGGCTCCACCTCCGATTGTTGTTGGGCCTGCTGCTGTTTCCAAAGCGCCTGCTCTCTCATGCGCTTCTTACCAGCCTTGCCACCTTTGGCACCCTTACCGTACTGACGAGGCTTCATCTTTTTGCGTCCTCCCGGGCCTTTCACAACGGGTTTCGGTAGGATCTGATTGTATATTAGTAATCTGTGTCGCTTTCGTAGGCCAACAATGATGCCGTAATGCCCCGAACAAAGTGCTGGTAGTGGGCATACCTTCACAACAGGAGCGTCTTCTTCTTCACTCTCCTCAGCCATGCGTGTCTGGTGGTTAGAGACGCTTGGGCGCGATAGCTCATCGGAACTGCTATCTTCATTTGATGCTGTGCCATTTGTGGCATTGTCAGGTGCATCTTCCGAAGTTGGGTCAACCGCTCTTGAAGACAACTTAGGGTACTCCTTGTCCTCTGTGACCGCTTGCATGCCATTCGCGAGCAATGAGCTGTGCTCTGTCCAATAACTGAGATCAAACATGTTCTGTAACTGAGGTTGTAAGTAATTCTCGACGTTGACCCATGGTGGCGGGATGGTGTTAAACTGGTGACCTGAGGATTTCCTGTAGTAGAATGCGTCAGCACTTGCACCCCTGTCGCTCGGGGGTTGGCGGCGAGGGAGGGCGTACTCAGGAGGTGCAGCGCCCGCGTCCTGCATAGTAACATCCACCATATCATCTTCGCCTTCGACAGACTGGGCTGTGACTTTGATTTTGGAGGCATGTGACTTGGTCTCTATACTGGGATCAGCTTCGGTTCCGTTCACAGTAACCATTTCAGGCTCTGTATTGTCAGAAGTCTCGTTTTCGTCTTGTGATGCAGCAAAGACGGCATGTTCCGAAAAGGTTGCTACCTTCTGGAGGATTTTTCGACGGATGATATCCTCATTACGAGCCTACATCGAACAAGTTAGCGCAAGTAGATATTCTGGCTTTGCTTATGTAACTGACCTCTTCCGGTGTGACAATGATGAAATGAGGGACACAAGCAAACGCCCACTTGTGGTATGCGTACGATGCCCTCGAGATGAAAGGTCGTCGATGAATGACAGGTACCAGCATCCTTTCAAGTACTTTCAGACCTGGCGATTCAGCTTCCTCTACCATGGAGCGTCTGTTCTTAGTAGAACCCTCCAGCTGTCGGCTTTCGGCAGAGTTCCAGTTACTGGGACGTGCCTCCAGCTCAAAGATCCAGGCATTGTCGCTGTTACCGATCTCCTCAGCCACACTTGCACCATTGGCGTATTGTTTGTAGAACTTCCCCTTCCATTCTTCTGCACCATGCAGACGTTCGGGCGGGACACCCGTTCGGTCGGAAACATACTGCTTCAACATCTGTATCGAAGACGTCTTATCGAGTTCCACCCGGATGTTGATTGGCCTGTCGTTCAGAGGGAAGTATTTGATAGTGTGGGTCCACTTGTTCTCAATGGGCAGCGGAAGAGTCAAGTTATTGAACGGGTCGAATGTGATGCTGACCTTTTGACACTCAGGGCATACCAACGTCGATTTGTATAGACCAGTGAACAGATCAGCGATGACGGAATCATCACGCTTCTTTGTGATATCCCAAACTTTCTCCGCCATTTCCCGAATGGCAGCAGGATCATTGACCATTTCGTCTGTGGAGTCAGGCTTCTCAATGTATGGTTTCTTCTTGATCCGGCTAAGATCCTCTTGCAAACCGTCCAGCAGGAAACCCAAGAACTCCTGGGAATCTTGTTGGCCATAGCCAGAGAAGGCCGGAGCATATCGACCAATTGTGTTCTTGAACTGCCTGGGTGTAACGGAATTTGGCGGCGGCTCTTTGTAAATGTCGTGTAAAAGATGGGCATACGCAGCTGCTACATCGCCGTTGTGGGCCAAGACATTGTCCCGGTTGATCTCCTTTTCCCATTCGCGAGATAAGAAATACTTTGTTAATTCTTCAACACTTCGAACGCACTGCAAAGCCGAGTTCATATAGCATGTGTTACCGAGATTGGAAAGACCGGTACACCCGATAGTTCTGCTGGATTTCTGTGCCCGTCCGCGTGTTACTGGCCCGGCGGTCGGGGCTGGGCTTGTGCCTCCACTCCTGGTATTGCGGTTTACTGCAAGACTTGTTGAACTGCTGCGTGCAGCCGAGGACTTGGTAGAAGCCGACGCGACTTTGGGGGAGTAGTTATTTGTATACCAGGTTCCCTCAATGTGCTCATCGAGAACAACAGTCTGGTCACTGTTCAAGCCCAGCTTGGCAAGATCCATGTGCCCATTATAGTTTGCATCGGTGGTGACATCGCGAAAATCAATCTTGAGACGATCGCTTTTGTCTTCTAACTGGAGCAGCTCAGTTACCGGTACCAGGAGACCAACCCAAGAGTCCTGCGGGTTTTGAGGATCGACGTTGTCACTGGGTGACGCGGGGGGTGTTGGGGCCGCAGTAGCCTCTGGTGCACCAGCTGCCAATTTGCGAGGTATGGCCCAAACTTGGACTCGGTCTTTGAGCGGAATATCCGTGACGTTTTTTGCTTGGGCCAAGAAAGCCTTCCAGGTACATGTGCTACTGCGTGCTAGCTTCACCGGAGGAGGTGCAGGATTCGCCTTCAAAACTTGGTTGACGGGCCTCGGGCTGACTTCAGACCACAGACGGTGTACAGTGAAGACTGGCGGATGAACCTCAAATTGGATGTTTGGTTGGAACTCGTTGTCCGAAGTGTTTCGAGCAGTTCTGACGATGGGTAACTGCCCGGAAGCAAGTCCAGGCCACTGCTTGACGAGTTCCCACGCAGCAGAGGGGAATATCTCAAAGTGCTCGGTAATGCTAAGACCGGGCTTTAATCGGACAAAAAACCTCTTCATGACATCGGCGGTCTTGCCTACTGTCGGATCCTCAATGGTTTCCCATATAATGTCCGAGTTGTCTACTGGGCTGACGTTGGTCGCGTCCATAACGGCAACATCTCCATGTTTTGCATGGCGCTCATCGCCGATGACTGAAGTGACCCATCTCTTGGACACAATGTAGCCTTGCTCACCAACTTCCAAAGGCCTCGTGGACATCTCCTCGCAGAAGGCTCGAATGGATTTTATGTGGCCTTCTATGGATCGAGGTAGCTGAGGGACTGCGCATACAATGTTAAGTTCAGACAGAGAAGCTGCTAACGCTGGGCTCTAACGTACCTTCAGTCATTGTCACGGATGGGACGCCTTCTTCCTGCGACCCATTCGGCTCAACCCTTGATGGGCTGGCCCCAGCTGTTGTGTTTTTGTCTTCTTGGGCGGGCGTCCGAGATTTCGACGGCTCTTGAGACCCATTATGCGTATCTGCGTGAGCCATCTCAACGTCTTGGTCCCCTCGGGTTTGTGCCGAGTCTGCCTCTGGATCCATGCTGGAGGCCCTGCGCTTTAAAGGCGACGAAGCTCGGTCAGGATAATCAGCAGCACCGCCCATAATAGCCCGATGGTGGCTGGGTTTGACCGCAAAGGGCGACGATCCACGAGGATCGAACTGTCCTGTGGCGCCTGCCGAGTTTGGTTCGGCACCTAGAGGACTGTCCCCTCCGCGATCGCTGCTGATGCTCAGGTCGGCGTATGCACCAGAAGGCGAGCTGGCTGCCGACGATGCGTAGTCTGAATAAGTTGTCTGCAGATGGGCGGGAAGACTGGAAGCGGGCGGCACCGAGTCGTTGCGGATGTAGGCAGGTGAACGGCTGCCTGTGGGAGGGAATGGCGTGGTCGAAGTGAAGGATAGGCTCGGATCGGGATCGATCTCGGTCTCGCACGACTGTATGGGGACGTCGGGGGAGCTATTTCGTATTGCTAAAATGTCGCCTTTGGCTGATTGCCGGTTGGAAATCTTCCTTTTCTTTGAAGACGACGTTTTGGCGGCGAGCTGCGAACGCAGCTCTAGAAACTTCGGTGTGTGGGCGTGTAAATGGTGGGGAACTCAAGTGTGTGTGTGTGTGTGTGTGTGTGGGTGCAGTTGAGGCTGGTTCTCTCTCTTCTGGCTTGACGGTGGTTAGTTTGTCAGCGTTGCCGAGAGTGCTTTCTGTATTTTTTTTCTTCTTTACCGCACTCTGGATAGGTAAGGCGAAGACGTAGGCTTCGTGGAAACTGCCGTGAAAAAAAAAAGAGAGCGGCAATCGCGGTGGTGAGCACAACGAGTGAAGGTTGGATAACCAGATTCCAAGGTGGGCGGCGTGGTGGTAAGGCGGGATGCAAATATCAGACACGGCTGGAGCAAGTGAGTGTAAGTGTGCGTAATAAGGTCGGATAACGGAAGGAGGTAAGCCTGCAAGCCTGGTAACCTACCTAAGTATGAGGCATGTACATAATGTAGGTACACCAACCACCAATTCAACTGAATCTGACTCCAGTTGATGGGTCCTCTACTCAATTCGATTCATCACCCAGGTGTCTGCTACCCACTAACCTAACCAGTGCTTGCTTTAGACCCTGAAGTTCAGAAAGCAAAGGTGAGGCAAGCACAGGCGGTTTCTTTTCCAAGACGTACGTACGTACCTAAAACTAAAAATCCCTTAGGTACCTATATGACCCTAACCTTCAGGTAAGAAAGAAGCACCTCAAAGTAAGTACATCAACATCATGCTCATATGTATATTAGACTGCCAACCAGGGAACTCAGGCCTGGCAGGTCAGAATAATGCCCTAACTTTGCTTGGAGAATCACCAGCGCCGGGCGAAGATACCAGGCTTGCATAGATATCATCAATTGATTGACATATTACACAGGTGTAGATATTCAATCCCCCAGCCGTCACTATTCCAGTCAATGTACACTGTAATCGCCTTCTGGTCAGCACACACCCATTGAAGAGGTGAATCCTTTCCTTTCTGCTCCTACGTAAAGACTGACTGGCTGGACCCTCTGTAAGCTATGTAGTTCCAGGTAAGACGTCCTATGCTTAAGGGTTCTCCGTTAATAGTAGGATCAGGCCTAAGCTAATATAAGCTATTAATTAAGAAATTTCTGTTAAAAAATGGAAACAGTTATATAATTTATTTAAAGTATTTAAATAATTATAATAAGGTTCTATATAAATATCTCTATTAATTATATTTAACAATGTTATAAAAGAATTAAGACAGGGTGTGTCTACACCTAGATAAGTAAAGTACCATAGTTCTCATGCCCCTTATCCTGACATGGACTTGGGCTTAAGTGAGCATTTTTGACCTGTGGCAACCATCATGCCCATTTTGTTCTTGGTATCTGGACCAGTACCGGCATGTGAGAATGTCTCACAGTTGATCGATTATTTTCTCAATGGGGCATATACGGACCGCGTTATGTGAAAGACAATCACTGATATGGATATTCTGTAGTGTTTTGTCTATGTGTGTTGTATCGTTGTCTGGACTTCTGAGCCGACAACAGGCGTGGCGACACCACATTCGCACACCACGGTCCGGACTTCGCTCGTCGCAAGTCTCATGCTACTGCCATACTATGCTCTAAGTCTTTCTTTGTCCATGCCGTCACTTGCCTCTGCTCCATCCATGGTCTTTACCTCGGGGGTTCTCCCAATTGCTCCTCTAATTTGTGTGCATGTCACCGGGACTCGCCCACAAGATACCAGATTAACAACTCAAGCCAGCCATTATTGATACCAGAGCGGACAAAGACCATTCAAGTTGCATAAATTGCACTTGCGGTATGTGTATAGTGTATCACGTAAGGCCACTGCTACCGCCCACATCTGACGACTATGGTTCTCCCAGTACGATCCGCTCACATTTTGGGATCGAAATCCTCAAAGAAGCCAAGCTCTCGTATCGGGCGTGCCCCAGAGCTAGCTACTAATTGGGACTTGTACTCTCTGACGTCCTCAATCAAGTAGGGAACCGTTCCGTTGCTGGGTACGGTTTCTGCTTCCTTCTCGGCAGAGGCTGCCTCCTGGGTCTTGGTGCTCGTTCCTTGGGCCTCCAGATACACCACTAACTTGGCCCTGGTGGGCGAGGACGGTAGGATATGGCTCGAGTAGAAGTCGATCATGTCCAACTTTGTAAGTTGCTTCACATGAGTTGCATCTTCTTGCGCTAGTTCAATCAAATATATCAGTATCAAGTCCATATACTCGATGCTTTGGGATCGAGGGCCATACCTGCTTCAAAATCGTAGTACTCGTTGGCGATTTGCGCCCAGTGCCTTCCAGTCTCCTGGTCGAGATTCTTTACTTTCTCTAGACGCTTTACCACCACGGCCCTTTTGTGGCCCTCGAATTCGGTATCGCTCATATTGCTCAATGCAGTAGCTTGAGCACTCAGGAATGAATCGATGCGTGACTCCAAGTATTCGGAAGCTCTCTCGCTCTGGATGATAAACCGGAAACCGTAAGTCGTCGAGCAGCCTCGCAGACCACTAAAAACAACATAGCCCAGCTGCTCCTTGGTGCGCAGTTGGTCAAAAGCAGGCTCGTGGATGATTTGGTCAAGCAGCTGCGTCTTTGCTCGCACCATGCGGTCGCCCTTACTGCCGATGTGGAGATAGTATTCAATGCAGTGGTTAACGTTTGCGGGGTCCTGGAGCGTCTTCTTGTAGAGATAGTTGGCGCCGGCTGGGAACATCAAAGATCTCAAGATTGGCAGCTGGTCCTTGGGCAGCACACGTGGCTTCAGCGTTTTCTCGATCATCGTGGTCAACTTCAGGGCATCCTCTCTGTACAAGTTACCGTGTACATAGGCTTCGATATGCATTTGAGATATAAGTTGCTTGTGGAAGGCCCTCGTGGCTTCAACAGTGATGCCAGGGAGCTCCGCCTCGAGCTGGTCAACGACGAAATCATGCTCGGAGGTGAGCCATGAGATATAATCCCCGATCTGCGTGAACGGTTGCTGAAGCTCCCAGTTCTTGTAACCGCGCGACAACCGTTCTTTGACAATATCAAAGCGGTCATCGCGGATCTCTAGGTCGCGCATGGTGATCAAGACCTGCTCTAGCAAGACTGGGAGTTTGTCATTGTAGCCCGACACCTCGACAAACAGACCCCGAGAGTCCAGAGTGACGTTGTACTGCAAGCCTGCGAGGTCTGCGTCGTAGGAGTACTCCTCCAGAGCATCCCGTACGAGGTCTGTGTACAGTTTGGCCTTAACCGAATTTTCTGCGGTGGCGAAAATGATGGGATTCTTGCAGCTAACCACGAGGTTCGCCTTCGGCACCCAGAAGGTGTCGTCTTTTTTGAACCATGTTCTGGCAATGTTGTCATTCCGAAGCAAGCGTGGCACCAAGGTCGGTTCCTTGACTTCCTTCTTCTCAACTTCCAGCTTGGTCGGGATAAACTGGTTCTTGTGCGGCAGATGCAATTGAGGCAGGCGTGTTTTGGCATCAGCACCGGCGGCCTTGGATATCTCCATGAGAAACTCTTCGGGAATCTTCTCAGCCTTGTACTCAGTTCCGTACCACTTCTCCTTTTGATCCCAGTCACCAGGGTAGTCTCTGGAGACCAGAGTCATTCTGAAGTTGTCCGGCCGAAGACAATCCAAACCCTTCGCAATGAGGTCCGCGTCAAACTTACGGAGCCGGCTCTGCCCACTTAGCAGCCACTCTCTAGGCAAAGGCTTCTGCATGACGGCAGCAATCTTGCTGGTAAAACGGCTGGCTGGTGTCTTTTGCTTGAACTTGAAGTCCACGTCGGCCATGCCCTTCTGCTCCTCGAAGATCCATTCCTGGGGCGGTGTTTCTCGAAGCAAAGCAACGTACTGGAAGAAAACTTTGACGATCTCCTTGTAATTCATCAAGCCCTGCATCAGAGTTAGCCTAGAGTCTAGCTAATAACGCCGGGGGTAGCACTTACATCTTTGGTGAGTCGAACCTGACAGTCGAATACACCGGGAGTGCCGGGGCAGATGGCATATACACCGGCGCTCAACGAGTTGGCCCAACCTTTTGATTTAATGTAAGAGAATACACTACCAGGTCCTTCATGTCCAATCAAGTGACTAATGTACCGACTTGGCTGCGACTCGTAAAGCTTCTCTTCGTCCATGAATGGGAAGAAGAGATTAAGCTCCCTCGAATCCATGACAGGCTTCGCAAAACATTGCCACTTCAACTGGTCTTTCGCAAATGGCACTTCATCTTCCCACCGGTTTTGAGGTAGGTTCTTGTTGGGCACAGCCGAGAAAAGCTCAGCTGCCCAGCGCTCCAGAACGTCGAGGGGTTCGCGGCCGAGTACGCACAGCTTCATTCTGTTTGCCGAGTAATGTTTTCCGTGAAATTCTATGAACTTGGCGCGCACATCGATACCGCGTGCTTCAGGTTCTGTCTTGAGAACTTCAAAGTTACCTGTGGAGAAGTGGCAATAGGGGTGCTTTGGGTTTGATAGGCTCTTCTCGAGTTGGTGCAACCGCCACTGATCACTCTGCAGGTTCTTCTTGTTCTCTGAGTCAACGGCTTGAAGCTCACGGTCCAACGTCGATGAAAGGAACAGCGGCTCAATGAAGAATTGAGCGAAGCGGTCCAGGGCGCCATATAAAGGAGACTCGGAAGCTTCCTCGCCCTCACTAGGCTTCGCGCCTACCTCGAAAAAGTAGTTTGTGGAAGTTGCGCCAGTATAGGCATTCGAGTGGCCCGAATGCGCTGAGAGATACTGGTTGTATGCATTTTCCACGGGATACTTCTTCGTCCCCATGAACAAGAGCTGGGCGTCGTCAGTCAGCATCTATTTGGATCGTACATGCAAGTTGACGGAACAGCAAGACTTACGTGTTCTACGGCGTGAGCCATACCTGGCATGTCATCCTCGTCGCTGAAATTGCCCACGTTGACATCCAAGGCTGCGCTTGCCTTATCTGTCTCCGGGTCGTGGACCAGAAGGCATTCCAACTGATTAGCCAGACGAACAACGCGATAACTACGGTCATCCAATGACGGCGTCTCCAGCTTGTCCGTAACCCGGTCTACGGGTTGTTGGCTTGGGTCCCGGATCGGAACATCCTGCACAACCCCGTCCTGGGGGGGTATAGATGGCGCCATGACGTAGAGCCCAGGGTGCTGATGCACGCCGGAATGCGTTGGTGAGTTTACGGAGAGGGTAGAGATGAACAGGTTGCAAGTGCTTCAGCTTGTAGGGGATTCTCAACACCAAGGATCGCGCGATAAGTTTGCCTAAAGGAAGGAATGGTTTGTATGGGCTTTCCGATTATGCAAGCCGCAGGGTGAGCCCAAAAGTAGAGGATTCGATGAATGAGCGGCCCTGCCTACACACGTCAGGTACGTAAGGGTTCAGGTCTGTCAGGTCTGTGCTAGTAGTGGAGACGCCTAGTGCAGAGTCGGCCAGAACTGATGAGAAGGAGAGAGAGTGGCAGACAGCAGAGTGGGCGCGAGATGGAATCTTGACAAATGCAATACTAGTAGGCTAGCCGGAGTAGGAGGAGGAATTCTGGTAGTAGGTTAGTAGGTAGTTCGTGGCCGCTTAGTGGAGCTTGAGGCTGTGTTGCGTGTTGTTGCCACAAAGAGTCGTCGAAGTTGAAGAGCTTGGAATGCACCAGGTGCCGGGGGATCGTCGTTCACTAGGGTTACCATGTACTGTTACTTCAAGTTGGTGTAATGCGTCAGGCGGGAATCCCGAGCAACCAGACGCAACGCAACACAACACAAAGCAGGCAGGCAGGCTCTGTTTTTCCCCTCGGGCTCGGGGGGAAATGCTGGAGGTATGTACTTATTCAAGGCTAGTAACCTCAGGCTGGAAGGCTCCGATACATACAAGTAGCCGCGCGCGCCGAGACCGATGCCACACACGGGTTGGATGTATGAAAGGCAGCTAATAATTGTTTCAACTGGAAAGATCGGGCCGTGTGGGGATGGCGGTGATGGGGGTTCACCGTTGAGAACCTTGAGAGCCTTAGCTACTTAATATTGAAGCAAGCAGCCTTCCTGGGCAAAATTGACGGTGATGTCGTACGTGTCCTTTTTAGAAAGCTTTGCTGTACGACTAGAGGGCTGGTCGGGCATTCAATAGTCAAGTAACCTTAGGTGTAGGTATGTGAGTACGCAGGGAATAGGCTAGTAGCCTTGCGATAGCAGTTGGGAACTTCCGAGTCAGTTAGAGCTTCGAGGCTGGTCGGCTTCAGCTACAACATTACTTCCCGACGTTTTGTGCGGCGGCTCTTTTTTCGTTTGTGTTTGGGGCCAAGGCCGGCAGTTCACGTGGGAATGGATTACTGAGTAAGGGGATTCTCGAAAGAAGACACATGAGTTCCTAAGTCGTTACGATCCGCTATTAACGTGAATTGCGCATTCAGCGGTGGAAGATGGAGATTTCACCCGACGTCTTGAACCAATCAAAGCTTGAGACTTGGCAGACGATCAGCCAGGACAACAGTGTTTTTGCATGCCAGCGCGAGGGCTGCAATGGTAACTGCTTCTTCTGTATGTGACTGAAGGCCTCTTCTCACCTTTAGACCTTGCGCTGCTTGCTTAATGGGGTGAGTACTAGAAGTATCGCCAAGGTATGGTCACGGTGTAGGTACTAGTCTTGATGGTGCAACAAGGTTTATCTGGTGCTTACCGGTCTATTGCCGAATCACTGTCTACTGCGTGTCCTCGGTAATGGGAATGGATTCACTCGCATACATGATAGAAGTGACTGCCTTTACAACTTATTCTACCGGTTGATCTTCGAGCACAAGTGAGTCGATGGCGTCTGCATTTGTTTCCGGCTGCGACGTTGCGCTGTGCGATGCCCAAGTAGATACCAACTGTAGAGCCATGTACGATCTGCGCGAGCTAAAGGGGGTATATGATATGTGCCTTCGCCTCGATAGTATATGTATGCATGGTATAACTATGAAGCGGTAAAGCAAGGCAAGGATTAATATGCGTGCGGGCAAAGTATTGGAACAGCTTGGCGAAAATGCATCTAGGTGGGTTACCGCGACATCGACCCAGCTATCGAAGTAACTTTGTGCATATCACAGAAAACGTATTACACCTATACCAACAACAGGGCATGCTCAGTCAAACGATTGCTTTTTTGGAGAAGTTTGGCTTGTTCATGCCTCTGCCCAGGTATGATAATACTTACGTATGTCTCATATCATGCATCGTGAGTACCTAACACTCACTCACCTGATGATGGATGCGACGGGGCTGATATAGAGTTAGGCTAAAATCCCCTGTGAAGTATAAGAAGTAAAATGCCATTTCTGAGGGTAGCTAGCACTTGAGAGGGAAAGAACTAGGTTACTGTCCTGCTTGGATTTAAGAGCCAACCGTAGACTATACGCTGCGCTGGTTGCGGAGATCGTCGGATGGGGTCGTCTACCAATATCTATCCGCCCACTTGTCCAGATGTAGGTAAATTGTCTAACATGTCATTATATATGAAAACATTTTATTAAAGATTCAACAGAACACGAACGCCTTATGTATACACACTGATAGCTGGCCATCTCTTGAGGAGTGTCAACTCTGCCTACCGTCGTGGTTGCTAGTTTCTTCTCTCCAATCTCTCCATATATAGTGTGTCCTTATGCTCGCCCTTCCGTGTCTCAAACTGCGTGACATCAAGGTTCCAATCGCAGAGTCAAGCAGGGCAAAGGGCGAGTCAACAAGAGCCCATAGGGAAACTCACCAAGCGACTCATGATACTAGTCGGTAGAAAGCGACGAGGAGAGACAAGAAGAAAGCTACCTGGATCCAATATTGAGTCGTTAATTTCTTTTCACACTGCCTCCAGCACACCATGCCAGACCGCCGGTCTTTTGGCCGGGTACGGAGCTTGTGCACATTGTTTTGGTCTACACATCACTTTTGAGTGACCTCATCAGTCACTTTTCAGACAAGCCCTGCTTGTGTTACTGCCTCATAACTGAATGTGACTACTTGATGCTACGCAGCTACTGCACAGGCGGGAAAGAGGAGCCGGCAAAGGCACACCGTCCACAATAAACTCTCCCCCACAAAGCTGGGTGTTAACAAGTGGCGGGTGGGATTCCATCACAGAAATAACCCGAGAAGCCCCACCATGCATTTCTGGAAATAGCCACCGAAAGCTTGGGACGCCGGGTTCGGGATCATCCAAACTTCGATATCGGATTGGGGCCACAGGCGCCGTTTTATGCAGAGTCTGAGTGGTGTCCCCTTCACAATTGGCCGTTCTGAGGTATGTGTTTGTGTCTTTAGGCATGGACAAATGCCAAACGGCCCAACAGGACCCCAAGTACACATGACAAACCAAATCCGATCCGACTGTGCCTACGGAGAGTCTCCTGAGAAGAGTGGACAGCCACACACCTCACAGACATGCTATTCTATCCTGGCATGGATATGCTGTATAAGCGCTGCTGCATCACTGACTCTGTTGAGCAGGCATCTGCTTGTTACCCGCAGCATACTGGTCACATTGCACCCATCTGGAAGGAGGACGTATATTGGGCAACGGTGCATGACTTGGACAAGGCCGGGTACTGGTTCAGCTGGAGAGAGACGATTTTTCGGTAGGACGCCATTCCTTATCTCTTGACGGAGTAGAACATGGTCTCTGACACCTACTAACGTCCAAATTCGAGCGCCCCTCCCAAGAAACCAAATTGGATGCTTGAAACGCCTTTTTACTAAATGCGAAAACCATTTGCAGTAAGCTATCTTCTTATATGCGAAAGATAGGTCTTCGCGAGAGGAGGTGAGCACTCAACCCCTACATATATTGGTCTACCCCCGTTCAATGTGCAGCTATACGGTCGAATAGGGGACGTAGGAAGATCAGTTTTCACTGGACTCGCGTTGCGAAGATAAAGCACTGGATTGAAAAACGTAGCTAATAAAGGAGGGTTTTTCAGAGGTTGGGCACTACAAGATTGGTCAGGCAAGGCTGCAATATGTATGTAATGCGTTTGGATAATGGTTATCTATCTACAACCATATTTCTCCGAACTGCAGTTCCGAGCACAAATATGATGATGCGCCTGCCGCAGAGACCAAGAAGGATCAGAGTCTGAGATTCCCAAGAAATTGATTTGAAAGATAAAACTCTGGAATTAGGGGTAGCCACGTCTGTTGTGACACATGTACGATTGGACGAACCGTCAGGGATGAACAATATCTGGTTTGAAACAGGACACTCACTGGCGCGGTATATTGATATTATGTATTATTTCAAGACAGTACAGTACTCATGTGTTGGCAGGCATGTCGATGTGCTACGACACTTTCCTTATATGGGGTTCCAATTCCACTATCACCCCCTTTTCACTCTCCCGCAACCCGGGCACAGCGGGTAGTTGCATCAGATGTCTCTTTCCGAACAATTGCTGGCATACCATTATGATGGGTTACGACCGGATAGAGCCCCATTAGCAACTAAAAATAGATTCTGCATATCGCATTGTAACGACACTTTTGAGCTCGCAACCCTAATTATGCTGAATCACGTCGAGAGTCCACTCCCTATAAGGAGCACCCATTTTCTGGGGCTTATACTGTCTAGAGGCAGCTATGCGAGGGAGACATGACCTACTAATGGCTTCAGCAAGATTTAGGTCTTCGCAAAGAGGCCCAGCTGACTTGAGCAGGAGTTGCCCACATCATCGGATTCTAAAGGCCAGGTCTTTGCCTGAAATCTGCACTTGGGTCAAGCGGGCAGATAGAACCACCGTTGTAATCTAAACTCTCAATGAGATGGGTATGATCCGCTCAACCTCATAGAGAGTGGGACTGCTCCGGAAAGGGGCCTCGCGGAGGAAGACTGTCATCCATATGCAAGGTTCAGCGTCGCTTATTGGGACACGACTTAAAGCTGTGCCCAGGTTTGCCACAGTTGTGGCATTTGAATGAGGGGCTGGCTGCAGCAGGCTGCCCTTGTCGAGCACCTGAAGAAATTCCACCACCCGATGAAATGGAGGCAAGGCCAGCACCCGGTCTAGACTTTGTCGAGTTCAGCTTCACTTCCTTCTTGCGTCGCTTCTCTGCTAGCTCTCGCGCCTTCTCTCTCTCGGCACTCCGTTTGCTTTGCATTTCGGGTCTTGGCGTGACAGGTGACTTTTGACTGCCGTATGATTTGCGGACGGGACCGTCGTCGTCAGAGGAATCGTCGTCAGATGCAGAATTTTGGTCGTCGTCGTCGGAGCTTGCATCGGAGTCGCTAGACTCGGCCTTGACCTGTATATATATGTAAGCACGGGGAAGAAGTTCTGCGACTGAGGCACGGTGGGACCTACCGTTTTCTTGTCCATGTTGTAGCGACGAAGCAAATGGCCCTTCTCAAGCGAGTCACCAAGTGAATCTGAGTCATGTTCCGTAGCATCTGGGGAATCAATTTGCGCATAGCCAACCTGAACCACATTTAGAGGCGCTTTCACCTGGTAAAGTGAATTGAAAGGGCTGTCGGGCACATCTAGCACCCATCGGGCATCTCCAAGTTCGGCTGCGTGTTTTACGATGGCTTCCTCACGCTTCTTCTCCCCCTCATCTATAGCTGCTTGGACAGCCTGCTGATTCACCATGAAATCGACGGGGGCATTGGCGGTAGATTCATGGGATACCTTGCGCCGTTTTGACGACTGCTCTTCACCTTTGGGGCTCGCCGTGGGTGTCGTTGGCGAAGAAGCTGCTGCTCTTTGCATGAATTTCATCGTAAGGAGACGAGAAGACATGGCCTTGGGGGGCGTGGGCGCTGCCATGATGTTGGTTTGTAGTCGCCTAAACAAGGCGATCCGATTGGATTTGGTAGTTTGTGGTTGGGCAGTTGAGTTGCGAACTGAGCTGATTGTTGGGCAAGGCTGTTGCAGCCAAGCTGTGATAACTGCTGTCGCCTGGGAGGGATTTGGCTTGCTTGTCAGTATCACTGGTGTACATGTAATATTCGACTGGTGGAAGGCCAAAAACTTGGGATGTTGGGCGTTCTATTCAAAGCTTCGCTAATAATAGGCGAACCATCATGATTGTCGCCATGCGCTGCACCTGCACTCTTTCCAAAAATTCAACGGCGGGGAATAATGTTTACGCTTACGGGATGTACTAAAACTGTGGACCCATCGTTTTCAGTGAGCACGGACCTCAGAGCTTCAATTGCTTGACGGCTTCGGCATTGACGAATTGACCTCGTAGCATTTCCAATCGATCCGACGAGACGACGACGGCAATTGACCGGCCAAACGAGCCCCAAACGAGCCAATTGGCATACAGAAGAACACCCCAACTATCATCATGTTGCAACGCCTAGCAGTGAGGACGGCGCTGCAGCTGCCGCAGCGCGCCTCGGTCGTTCAGCGCGCCGCCTTGTCCACCTCGTCCCGACGGCTGGTAAACGACGCCAAGACGGCCATCTTGGAGAAGAAGGCCGAGACGACTCCCGAGGCAAAGAGCGAGGAGGACTCGACCGGACTGGCCGAGAACGAGGACCGGGGTTTGATGCAGGCACCGAACCGGAAGGATATCTGGTCGCGGAGTCAGCGGGCGAGAGCGAAGGCCATGGTCGGCCCGCGTTTCGAGCAGACAGACTTCGACCTCCAGGTATGACGAACTTCTCGGACGTTGGCTTGTGAACGAACGGAGAAGGGCTAACGAACATGTGCAGCCTCAATCAAAAGCGGCCATCGAACTAATCCACAAGCAACCCGTCCGCTGGACCCATGACCGTGTTGTGGCCTGCGATGGCGGCGGCGGCCCCATGGGACACCCCCGAGTCTTCATCAACGTCGACAAGCCCGAAATCACTCCTTGCGGATACTGTGGACTGCCATTTGTATGTCCATGCTGTTGAACGAATCTTCTGAACCCAGGGAGTTTCTGCTACTGATTAAGCTAACCGAACCGTTGAACTAGGCCCACGAGCATAACCGGAAACATCTGGAGTCACTCCCTGAGACTTCCTATCCGCTTGCATAGACTAGAGAAGTCTCACCTTCGGAACGTTGTTTGGCTTGAGAACGAGGGCTTCTCACGCTACAAGTATACCGGCGTACGGACTGATGCCATAGACCTGACCTGACCTGTACATAACAAATTGCCCCCCCCAAAACGAAGCCTTAGACTCTCCGACGGCCAGCTGAATCTAGAAGGATGAGCAAGGACTGTGTCTTATAGTCAAATTGATTTCGTTGCTGACAGGCAATAAACCTGGAAATCACATGACGGGTTGTCCAGATTGATATGATGCAACCCCTGGATGTGCATATAGAAAGAGCTCCAGTGTACAAAGGAGCTCGCTCCAGCGACCCCACCATGCAAACCATCAAAAACCAACACGACTATGCCGTCATCCACCGAGCACATATTAACCATCAGCCTCTTGCTACTCTTCCTTGTTGGCCTCTTTCCCAGCCTCTTCCACTATCTCCTCTCTCTGCCAGTCACTATACTTCTCTTACCGTTTTCCAATCTCTTCAGCAGTGCGCCTTCATCACCCGTAGCGACCACCACCGCCAATTCCGCTCCTGCCCCACCACCCGCCGCTATGTCGTGGTCGCAAAAGCAGTTCACACTCCCCTCGCGCTCGCGCGGCTCCTATCTCGTGACGGACCACGTCGTGGACAACCTGCCCGAGCTGCGAAACTACAAGGTCGGCCTGCTGAATCTGTTCGTCCAGCACACGAGCTGCGCCCTCAGCCTCAACGAGAACTGGGACGACGACGTCCGCGCCGACATGAGCGATGCGCTCGACCGCATTGCGCCCGAGGCCGACCCCAAGGGCCAGGACCTGTACCGACACAGTGCGGAGGGCCCCGATGATATGCCGGTGAGTGTGTTCCTCTCTGCTTGTTTGAGCAACCCGCCTGCCTCGTCCGTCTTGGGGGGAGAGAAGGGAGGGCCAGCCAGGCATAGGAAACAGAAGCCGAAGCAAACCAACTAGGCTTGGATGGAAGAGCTGACAGACAATATGCAGGCTCACATCAAGAGCGCGCTGATTGGAGCAAGTGTGACCATTCCAATCAAGGACGGAAAGCTCGTAAGTATCCCTGCTTGGTGTACACCGTAATACTATTCCAGGAAACTCATAATGCTCTGCAGGCAACCGGTACTTGGCAGGGGATCTGGTATCTCGAGTTCCGCGCAAGCAGACACTCGAGGCGGGTAGTTGCCACGATTCAAGGAGAGAAGGCATGATACAACACGGATGACTAGGCATCTTACGTAGTAAAAAAAAGCTTGAGTGGATCAATCCGTTGCTGCTAAGCTGCATAGATCACTCTATCTATAGTACCGGAACGCCAAACGTTTCTTTAATCCCTTTTGGTGGCGCAATACTGTGCGCATGTGAAACGCGATGCCTTCCCCTATGCAATGAGTCCCCCTCGTTACCAAGGCGGCAAATATGACGAGTCCTGTTGTATGCTGAGGAGCCAATCTTCATATAAGCCCCGTCTCTTGCAATGCTAAACTCAGTCGGGGTATCCATATAAACTGGGTGAATCGTTGTAGATCAAGGCCACAGCCCCAATTCGATTGACGGTTCCAATGCACAATAAGAACCATCATCAAGTCAATCTTCGAATCGCGGAAGTAGACCAAGACCAGTATTCCGGTGAAGATGCTTTGACAGTTCGAATGTTGTAATGTTGTTAGTTCCCCTCTCCTCTATGCTGGACCGGCCAGGTTCTGTTCGCCAGCCAAATCTCCAAGTTCTACCACCGAAGTGTACGGCGGTACCGTCATGTCGTCATGTGCCCAAACATACACGCGCATTCACTCTTGGGCAGAAGTAGCAGCGCCATCGTCGTCGCGCATATCTTCGTCGTCCCCAGCTAAGACCTTAACTTGGGGCTTATAGCCGTCGGGGGCAGAGCCGGGTGTTGCAGCTACAACCTCGCCATCATCGTTGACGAACTCGAAGTTGTATCTGCTCAGGAGATGAGGGATTGCGGAAAGCTGAGGTCCATAGCGCTGTGTATTGTCGTATAGTTCGAAGAGGGGGACGGCAAGAAGCTTCATGTTCTTGGGAACACTGAGTACCTCTATTGATAGTGTTAGGATTCGGTTCAGAAGTAGTAGGTTGTCTAGCAATACAGAGCATAAAAGAAAGGGTATAAGGGTATGTACATACTGGTCTGGGGCAGTTGGATGAAGTAAAGCTTCTTGCACTCCTTGGGCCGCGTGACATGGGCGGGTATGAAGGGATACATGAAGGTCTCGAAGTTGGGTCGCCACCACTGAGCCAAGCAATCGCCGACTTGCCAGTCACCAGCTTCCTCGCCCTCGCCGAGTCTGCCCACGGGGGCGAGGCGCTCGTCCAGGCGTGCTTTGAAACCATCAAGCTCGTCTTCCTCGGGTTTCAAGTAATCGCCAGGGAGTTTGAAAAAGGCATTGGCGATTTGCAGCATCAGGATGTGAGGGTGGTTGTGCTCGTGGCACACCAAGATGCCCTCGCAAGTGCGGCGCATTCCGTGAGCGGTGAAATGCTCCTCCAAACGCTTCAATCGAGCCAGTACGGAAGGGTCTTCCTCTGGCTGGGTCTCCTTGACCCCAAATGTATAGTTGGACAGAGGATACAAGCGAATGGTAGTGGGTTGATTCGCGTTGAATTCCAAGGGCAAGATCGGGGGCTGCGCCGACTGCAGCGCTGTCGTAGTGATTGTCGACATCTTGCAGGATGGTGGTCGTCGGCACTCTGTCGGCAATGGGGGTATTGGCGGTATCGGATATCAGGGTGTAGACGATTCCGGCGACAGGTTGCGAGAATTGGCCTGGAGTATTGGAGTGGTGTTGGTGATCTTGAAATCAATATTTCGAAGCCGGGGCTGTTGATCTGTTGATGGCAGCTACCACTAAGGTTACTTGACTCCAGGCACAGCTAGACAGGTCCCTGCTTCCTCCAGGCGAGCGCTATGTACGCTAGAGGTGCTGTATATATAATCCAGGTACGTACCGTCGGTCACCCGATTGGTCACGTATTTGATACCCTTGACCTGATTCGGAACTTACTATGGGTCTTGATATCTGTCACCGGGGCAGGAACAGGAGGCAGGAGGCAGGGAGGTCGAATACGCCAGACACAGGCAACTTCAAGGCCGAGGTCGTACAATATCTATTACCAACCCACCACGGGAATCTGCTTTCAATTGCTCCACTCCCCAATGCAGCTGCAGGTTTCGTCTTGTCTTCCCTACTTGCTTAGACGATCACGAGGTACTCCGAAGTTCCTGGAGTATAGCCAAGCATATCTACCAAGTATCACTGCAGGACCTGGAAGAGATCTTGCTCTCTTGGCCCTAGGAACGAGTCAATGTAGTGTGACATACTATGAAAACATTGGAGGTGAGTTGATCGTGTCTGGTCTATTCCTGGGTACAGTGAGATAGGTATCATGTCAGCGATGTACATGGCCATCTGAAGCTATATATCGCCGACTTGAAAGCAACAAGTGAGGTAACTTCCTGGTTTGACCCGAACAAATTTTCAGAAAGCACTCAAGTTACATTTGTGTCCATACATTCATTCTACATCGATTGATTTATTACACATATGTGCCGGTCAGTCAAGGCCGTTGAACTTGACCTCCAAGTACTCGAACCATAGGCATCGTGAAGCTCACAAAGACTTGGACCCAAGTAACTCCAAAACCCTCAATCGGGATTTGGGACTAAGTGCTACCATATATGTTTATGGTACAAATCTCAGGTTTGTTTCCCGACAGGCGGTGAAGTATCACCTTCGACTCCCTTCATCGACAACCCGCAAGTCCCCTGCTTTGATCTGATACATCAACCAAAAGCCTTCACTACAGACATCACTCGTACATTTTCACCGTCCGTCCTCTCATTATATGCACACGGTCTATCAAGAGTGCCATCCAGGTAATTTAATCTTTGGGTGTGATTCACGTCATACCCAAGAACATCTACCACAATCATCTTCCATGCATACATAACCTTCACCTTCCTTCTCCATACGCATTCCTTCTCCCTACTCGTCTACACAACTTCCTCTCACAAATATCTCGGATAGTTCAACTTTGAGGGAAGTCTTCATCTACAGCACAAAATATTCTGTGCACCTGCCCTTCTATATCTAACATATCCCACAACTGCTTTCTCACATCACACGTCATCACCATCATATGGTGACCTTAACCTCTTCTACAAGGCACCTAGTTCACCATCTCCAGAACGGTAAGTCCAGCATACTCTTTCTACAGGTGAGTAATCCATCCTAAGGGTCGGCATTGCCTCACTGGTGTTCCGGCAACTGAATTATTCATTGTAAGTACTTGACCTCACTTCCACTCTTCACTCCCACTCTTCACCTCCACTCTTCACCCAAAAACTAATCTGAACCCACCACACCACCACTTCGCCTTTCCTCGCAGCCTTCTTGATCAAGTGGCTAGGACTTGGTTGGTAAGTCTTGATTAGAGAACCCCATCCTTCCAGGTTCAAAATCCCTTCATAAAACTTCAAAAGTCATCCTTCCACAGCTTTAAGGCCGTATCTCGTGCCATAACTCACTTTATCCACGAAACTGACTTCCAACACCAGCTCTAACATATCCCAAGCGTTCTGGGAGCCGGCCTGGCTCTTACCATGGAGGACTCGGGCAGGCCTATCGAGGGTACGGGCCAAGGTGTGGCAGCAGTTTCTGCCACACAAGAGCCACAATCCGATGCTGCTTCGGAGCGTGTTAACACCAAGCCATTACCCAGTTCCCAGTCAGTCAGAGAGGATACACAGATAAGAGTCAATGCATCACAGGAGAAAGTCAAGGAAGAACCCAGCTCTCCTCCGAGTCTTCCTAAGCGGTACCCATCTGCAAAAATTGAGCCCATGTTGCTCTCTTCATTCCAGCATGTACACAAGGCGCTTGCAAAAGAGGATACGAAAAGGCTGGAGCCACTCAGCCAGCTTGCCAAGCAGGAACTGAGAAAGCTCGTGGAGCCGTTGAAAAAGATAATCGACGTCGCAGACTCGAAGCGCATTCTTCAGAATGTCGAAGAGCTCCTAGAACGATCCATTACTGCACGAACAATCACGGGAGTTATAGGAGAGACGGGAGCTGGCAAGAGCTCCCTTATCAACGCACTTCTTGGGGAAATACGACTTCTTCCAACTAATGGAATGAGAGCTTGCACAGCGGCAGTTACCGAGATTTCATATAACTATTCGGATAAGAAGGATGAGCTTTACAGAGCTGAAGTAGAGTTTGTCTCGTTGAAAGATTGGCAAAGGGAACTGGAACATCTGTACTCTGATCTCGTAACAGAAGGGGCGGTGTCCAAAGATGCTTCTAACAAGAAGACCGAAGCTGGCATCGCAATGGCCAAGATCCGGTCTGTCTACCCTGACTTTCATGACGCAATCCTGCTCCAGAAGAATGCAAAGCAACTCGCTCAGGATAAGTCGCTACGAGAAATTCTCGGCACTACCATGACATTCAAGGCAGAAACCGCCTCAAAGCTGTATCAGCAAATCAAGCCCTACATGGACAGTAACGACACGGCAAGACGCAGAAAAGCCACAGATGATAACGATCCAGGGGAGTTATGGCCTCTTACTAAGGTCGTTAAAATATACACCAAGGCAGATGTCCTATCCACAGGTGTAGTATTGGTTGACCTGGTGAGTATCCCCTTAGCTAAAGTTTGACTATAACTGAGCTGACTGGTGTTGCGAACAGCCTGGCTGCGGTGATGCGAACGCTGCCCGTGGAACTGTTGCCGAAAAGTACATGGAAAAATGCACCAGTATTTGGATTGTTGCACCGATCACACGGGCTGTCGATAACAAGGCAGCTCAACATCTACTCGGCGAGTCGTTTAAGATGCAGCTGAAGTACGATGGCAACTACACCAACATCACCTTTATTTGTTCTCAATCAGATGGCCTTGCGGTCGAAGAAATGGCCGAAAACCTCGAACTTGGTGATTTACTTGCCGAATGCAATGAAGCCGAGAGAAATATCAAAGCCACCATAGCTTCGAAAGAAGCCGAAATGAAGACACTCGAAGTCTCTTCAAACAATATGCATGCTGAGAGAAAGACGGTCGAGAAGCAAATTTCATTATGGAACAAGCTGGGGGCACAAGCCAACCAGGGCAAGACTGTCTTTGCTCCTTCCTCTCAGGGTGGAAAGCGAAAATCAAATGCGTGTGGAACCCAGCCTCATCCTCAGAAGAGGCAGCGACGCTCAACACGATCCACTGCCATGATTATCGACAGTGATGACGACGACGATGCTGTGGAGGAACTTGAGCTCGATAGGGACGATGGACAGCAACCCCTGACAGTGACTCAGATTGAAGCAACTATCAACATTCTCAGTGACCAACGGGTCACTCTTACGGGAAGAATCAGAGCCGAAAGAGAAGCGTACCTTGAACTAGACAACCACTGTGCTTCACTAGAGGCGGAACTCCAACAGCAAACACTTGGTCTAAGATCGGACAGCATCCGTCGGCGAAATGATTACTGTCGTACAACTATCCAGCAGGACTTCGCTCACGGTCTTAAGATGTAGGTTTTATCTTTCTTTTCCTGATATAGATCCTGGAAGGACCTAAAACACTAATTACTGGTTCGAACAGGTTGGATCAAGAGGCTGCTATGCAAGATCAGGGGGATGACTTCGACCCCGAGAAAGATGATCGCGACTATGAAGCTGTGGCAAACCTACTGCCCGTATTTTGCGTCAGCAGTCGCGAATATCAGAAGAAGTGTGGAAGGGCCAAGGTTGAAGCTGGGGACGAAGGGTTTGTTACTCGGGAGGACACCGAGATCCCGCAGCTGTTGGAGCATGCCAAGATGTCCACCGAAGTCGGTCGCGCCAGAAATTGCAAGAAGTTCCTGAATAATGCGCTTCAGGTCTGGCAGTCTTTGCAGTTATGGGCTGCCGAATCGGATGACGGTATTGCCCTTACCGAGGAGCAGATGAAGACCGAGGCTGAGATGCTCGATCAAGATCTTGCGAAACTCAAAAATGTAAGTCCTTCGAGAAATAAACGAACATAATGATAAGCTAACATTTTCCAGACCCTCAGGGACACCGCAAATGGCGCCAGTTCAGAGTGCAGAAATATCATGAAGAAGAACTTGTTCAACAAGTTCAAGACGGCCATTACCAGAGCTTCCAAAGAGGCACGTCCCATAGCCGAAAGCTGGGCAACAGCCAAAAGAGACGACGGTCGCAGTCTCTATCCTTTCCAGACATACAAAGCTGTCATGAAGCGCAGGTTAGTTCACCCTTGCTGTTTGTATTTGGGTTTATACTAATAGTCTCAACTCAGGGGCTACTACAAGAAAGGCGATAGAGAAATCGACTTCAACGAGGGTGAGCTTAATTTGACCATGTCCATCAACTATCAGATCCCTCGGGCTGACTCTATTCTTCTAGAACTCACAAGACCATTGAAGGTCAAATTGGCGGCCAGCTGGGAGTCGAGCTTCTGCAACGAAATACCTTCGGCATTGGAGCGATTTTGCGAATCCGTCGAGGAACATATGCACTGGTTCCACGAAATCTTGTGCATGCGTATCAAGGGAACCGCTGCGGCCAGTCGCATTGGGATGCTCAAGCCGCAGCTTGAAGCCTATGTCCAAGGCATCAAAGACCTTCAAGACACATACCGCCTCGACATCACCCAGAAGCAGCGCGAAGTAAGCCGCGACTTTACACCCGAGATCAGAGAAAGCATGCTCGAAGCCTACGATAAGTGTGCAGAGCAGTCTGGCAGGGGTGTGTATGCTCGAATGCAGAAAATCATCGACAGGCATATCGTGGCGAATAATAGGGATATATACGACCAAGCCACCAAGCAGGTACAGAAAAGCTTGCTTCGCATGACCAACAATTACAACAAAGACATGCTTGCCACAATGGACAATACCGTTGGAAGCATGACTTCTGATTACCGGAACTGCATCCTGAAGCGAGACCTGCCTGCTGCTTCGATCGCTGTTCGTCGTGAGATCATCCGCATGGTCTCCAAGGTCGACGATGAGTTTCGGCTCCAGGAAACACCAGAGCCTCCCGAAGAGGGCACTATGGTGACCACTGCCGACATAACGAAGGAATTGGTCTTCGACGTCACAGCTGCTACGTCTATTGAAGATGGCACCACTGCTGATCAAGTCGCTGCGGATCAGCCTATGGCCAAGGCTGACGATAGTGGCTCAGCCAACCCGTCCGCTGGTTTTGAACTATCTCAAGTCAAAGAAGAGCCCCTTTCGCAGAATTCTGGCAATAACGGCTTGGGTAACGTCGACCAGGTCATGGGCGGCACTGACAGCTAGGTTCCCCATACCTTCTTCAGATTGGCACATCTTCTTTCGGCATGATTTCTTCTGGCACACTCCCTTCTGGTTCACTCTCTTCTGGCGTGCACACACCGTATGTGTGTGCGTGGCCCTGTACAACATCTACACCCATTTCGTGGCGCAACACGTGCGTGTGCCCCCATTCTCGTCTTCATGGCGATCGAACAAGGGCTTATCTCAGTGAGAATACACGAAAGGGCGGGCTCGTCATCTTACATCGCGATTCGATTTTATTTTCATCTTAGTCCCGGCATTTAATGTGGAGAGGAAGTCCGGTTGACCTGGGTCGGTTACATTCTATCCATCCATCTACACACAGATATCAGATATGGGATGGTGAGGGAGAGGCACATGCAAGTGGTCCGGTCGCTCGTGACGGAAGCCGTTTCAGCGTCGGTGGTTGCCATGCAGACGGAGGGGTGCAGCAAACCATAATTACCTCTTCGAGTCACCCTTGGCTGACTGAACCATTGTATTTTCACGGCTCTCCCCAACCCCTGAACACTTCTCATCTGCATCGCACTGAGGCGGATTTACTACATGTACTTTAGACAATAGATTTTCTATGTTTCATGCAGAAACCACGTTGACTCCCGACGCAAGTGATACAACCATCTGTATGTATGTAGCACTGTAGGTTTGTGGCACAGCCGATTCGATAAAGCGACCGAAGGAATCTATCCAGGACGATGTAACTCTGCATTCTTTAGCAAACATTTGTCGGGGGAGACCGGCAGCCAACTCCCGCCCGACTTCTATAAGACCAAACTGCAAGATTATCTTCCCGTATTTGGACACGGACATTTGACCCCGGTCATCTTCGTGGGGGTCGGGGGGGGGGGGGGGGTGGGGGGGGGGGGGGGGGGGGGCGGGGGGGGGGGGGGGGGGGGGGGGGGGGGGGGGGGGGGGGGGGGGGGGGGGGGGGGGGGGGGGGGGGGGGGGGGGGGGGGGGGGGGGGGGGGGGGGGGGGGGGGGGGGGGGGGGGGGGGGGGGGGGGGGGGGGGGGGGGGCGGC
>QUSE01000028.1:598647-721433 GCA_006508115.1 Apiospora malaysiana
GGGGTCCCCCCCCCCCCCCCCCCCCCCCCCCCCCCCCCCGGCTAGACCTCGTGTTTAACAAGGCTCGATGCAGCGGGGGGGGGGCCCGGAGATGGGCCGCTCCCGCCCTGCAGTGCCTTGACACATGGAGTTAGCTGCTTCGAGAAACAGGTTTGACACGTTGTGCAACATAAGAGGGGGAAAGATTTGAGATGACAGCACCCCTTGACGTCAACGGGTACGGCCGACATGCAGACTACTACTAGCACCTTGGAGGGAAAAGGCTTAGCCGTATGAAGGAATGGAATCCATACACATGATCCCTGGCTATATCAAGGGGTAAAGGGTTAATGATGAAGGCAGCCCCATGGAGAACGGGTGGTGGAGCACTGTCCGTAGGACTAAGGAACCTGAGAGAAAGGGAACAGTAGTATTTAGTTGCATACGGCGTAGATTGCGTGAGCTTGAGTGTAATTTCAAAAACAGACAGCCGACCTTTCCAATATCTTGCTATGGCAAAACCCCTCCACATGATAAAGTTGATGACAAAGAAAGGCGACACCGGTTTTACATAAAGTGATAGAATGATTGACCACCACCACCACCACCCTTGTCCTTATTTCCAGTCATCAGGAGAGAGAGGGGGGAAGAGATAGAGAGAGTGTGTGTATGTTGCCTCTGACATTCGAAGAAGTGGTTCACCTGGTCCTCTTACTACTCTCGCTTGATCGTCGTGATGACGAGCCATCGGCAATCACCACACCACGTTTTGCCTGGGATTTGTCCTTCCTCTCGTTGGTGGTGGATGTGGAAGGTCTGGAGCTTTCTTTTTCCCTCGACGAGCGCGTGCCATCCTTCTCATAAGCGGGGGACGAATATGATCTGGAACTCTCCTTCTCCTTGGAAGGTCGGGTGCTCTCTTTCTTGTCTCTGTCTTCTCGGTGCGGCTTGCTTGAATGATGATGCCCACTGCTGGCGGTTTGCTTCTTGGTAGCATGCCGCTTTTCGCCCCGTTGGCGGTGCTCTTCACCTTTGGAGACGCCCTCTTTAGCCATTTCCACTGTAAGTGTCATACCGCCAATCTCTACTCCATTGAGCTCCTGAACCATACTGCTAGCGACCCTTTCGTCGGAGAAAGTCACAGTGGCATGCCGCCTGCCGGATGACCCATCCTTCCTGGTAGGGAAATTGATGTTGATGAAGCCGGATCTATCCGCCTGGAGACTAGCTCTGTCCATAAGTAGCGTGCGGATGTGCTCATATTGAGCCCAGGAAGGCAGTCCTTTAATGATGATCTTTCGCCATTCAACAGCGACGGTGCTGGGTTGCGGGTGCTCATATACAGGCGTCACCTGGGAGGGGGACTGCGTGTTATGATAATCTGCAGTAGTGTAATACGCGGCAGGGGACTGGTACGACGCATTCTCGTAGTACGGACTCATCGAAGCGTTTGACTGCATAGAAGCGCTTGACTGCATGGGGGCGCTACCTGTATACCAAGGGGATGCAGTAGAGTAGCTAGGAGAAGCCGCCGACATCGAGGCCGTTGAAAATGAGGCCGTTGGCATAGCAGTTGAATAAGGGACGTAATCCATCATGGAACTTGTCGCTGCCGGATATGTGGGCGCAGTGTTCCACTAAAATGTCAGTATACCGCAGACAAGTCAATCAAGGGGACTTGGCACTCACTTGGCCATATTCCGTCTTTGAGTGTGTCGGAAGTGGTGGAGAGCTGACCGTATACGGCATTGATGGAGGAGGTGGGGTATATCGTGGAGTCTGTGGCGAACACGACGACGCATCTGGCAGGCTTGTATCGACGAGTTTCTTGATAGGGATCGACTGCTCAGCATTCCTGCCATCAGCAAAGGTAGGACGTCCATTGAACAGCTCGGTGCTCAGGAATTCTGGGAAATGTCAGATTCCACAATGGTGCTGGGTTTCACGATGCCGGAACATACGCAGGGCTAGATTAAAGCTCTCCCGACCCCTGACGGAAACCCATCCGCTGGTGCTCTCGTTGAAGATTTCAACCCTTTCGACCGCACAAACGGTTCTTACGTGATCTTTGAGCTGCTGCCACGAGGTCTGCCAGGGTAGCTGTCGTGACTTAGTGTCAGCAAACTTGAGCTTCTACAGATGGAAGGACAGAATCAACCATGGAGCCCTTACATTGGATATCAGAATGTAGTACAGTCCGGTCTGATCGCCTGGGGGCACAGAGACCTGGACAGTGTTGTTGATTGGGACCTGGGACGTTGTCTTGGACATAGCTGCCTCCATTTGTACCGGACAGCTGCAGCACACGACAATCGAGTGGCAGAGAGGGCAGGGTCTATCCTTGAGGGAAGACTGTGTGGAACATCACAATAAAAGAGAAGGCCAAGGCGACTTTTATAAGTCGCACGAGGCTGACCACGTTCCATATTCAGGACAAGAACATAATGTAGAGCCACACACTGCAGAACCTGTCAAGCCATGTCAACCAACATTATTGAAAGCTCAGGCTACATCACGACAACCAATCGTGAGAGCAGAAATATCTCCAACGATAGGATCCAGTGCTACTCATTGCTCCAATAGGGTGATACCGCGGTCGAAATCAAGGCTGCATGCTCACGACACAAGTAACACAAGCAAGCTGCCGTGTGTGATGATCGAGCTTAGCTCTGCCGGGGGCTCAAGACAACAGCCAGGGTTGACATGGTAAGCGGACCAAAAAGGGATACTTGAGCGGCCAGGTGACAAATAAAAGACGGCGGTAGTCCTATAACACACCAAGTAGCGCCTTGGCTAGAGAATAGTTACTTGAAATCGACTGAAGCCACGAGAACGCGGATATTTAGTGCTTGGGGGTATATCTGGGCTTGGCAGGAGCATCATGACCTGGATTGTGGTATGTCTCGGCCCCCGATCTCCAATCAGCGTAGCTCGCTTGTGGAGGCTGGCTTGGGGACGATCAGGTTGCCCGTTGGGGGCTCAACTGAGACTGGTCCAGACTTCAGACGCTTGCCTCGCAGCCAACAAAACCATCCTGGCCCCGAGCCTGTGAATCTAGTTGGTACTTGATAACTCTGGCCGAGGCCGACCTGCGTCATCCGCTATATGCAGGCTGAAACCGTTGTGCTTGAGGAATCTCCATTCGGATATAACGGGGAGCAAACAAGTTTGAAAGCTAGACAATTGTGTGTCATTGATTGATGAGACCTTCCACGTCGGTCGAGGCGCATATTCCCATTTATTCGCGATAAATGGATGCTATATGTGCTGGCTGTGATCTGAACGTTGTAGGATGTAGTGGCGCGACGGGCGTGCCTGTTACCGAATTCGGGTGAATCTGGATGTGACTTGTCATTTGTCCATGGGTCTGGCGGGTGAGATGCAGAGATGTAGAGATGCATTACCTCCCAAGCGCAGCCCCTCTTTTGAAATGAAAGGTGTCATCCAAATTACCTGGATCTATGTCAGAGCCCTGGCTATCGCTTTCTGTAGCAGTGTCAAACGCGTCATCTCGTGATCCCTCAATCATGTCTTCTTTCCAAGGGACGTCCTGGTTCTCATCCGCAAGAGATCCCAACATGAAATCATTGCTGTCTGTTAGAAGTATCGTTGGCGCTTCCGAGTTTGACTTGACCCAGAATGTTGACACTCTGCCACTTGTAACGCCCCCAGTGAAATGTGACTGAAAGTCAACTGTACGGGGGCCATCACTCAATGGATCCCATACAAACACCAGACCACTAGACCTATCACCTTCGCACTTGACGAGTAGAAGCTCCGGTTGAGCAGGATGCCAGTCAATCTTTGAGATATTGGAGTGGAAGATAAGAACCGCTCGGAGCTCCAATGCGGCAACGTCCCAGATCCAGACGGTCGTGGGCGCATCCGCCAATATCGTTGCAATAGCCGCTGCTGAACAGTCAAATGCCATGTGGTCACAGCCGGTTCTCAGATCTTGGGAGGTTTTGGACGCCCGCCCAGGTGGTGCAACTGACTGGGTTGCCTTGATAAACGCCGATACAGAAGCATCGGTCTCTTGCCAGACCTGTTCTCATTAGACACTTGAAGTTTGGCGCGAAGGAAGAGTTGGGCTTACCTGGAGTGTATCCTTAAGCTCAATAGAACCGAGCGGGTGGATCAGTTCGACGCACTGCATCAGGTTCGAAGTAGGTAGAATGTACAGGCTTCGCTCATAATCTGCAATGGCGACATGACGACCATTATGGCTGAAGGTCAATTGCTTGACGCCAGCGTGTAGTCCGTAGTCTATGCTATCCGGCGAAGCTGGCTGAGGCCCTGTCCAGTCTCTGTAAAGGTTACCGTCTGCGGTGTAGAAGAGTACCCTGATGCCATGGGCAGCGGATTCCCAAACCACCAGCCATCGGCCATCGGGCGCCCAGCAAAGGCCCTGGGCATCTATAACATCTGGACTCCATGACCTTGCGACTGCGCGGGTTCCGGGCGAGTGGATGCTAATCATGTCTTTGCCAGCCGTCCTCGTCAACAGAGCTAGATGGCCGGATTGGGAGCGGAAAGAGTATCCATGAGCCACAGCGAAAGGGCTGTAAAACTTGGGGTTGTTGACCTCGACAAGCTGAGACGAGGATAGTGGAAATATGGACAGCTTGATGCCCAGGGCAGAAAACACGAAGACTTCATCATCATTCTGGCCAAAGTCGACAAAAACCGACTTGGCGCCAGATAAGGCGGGGTTGCGTATTGTGGCATGATACTGGCTGGTTCCTGCGGCATCGAAAACATGGATCTCCTCTGCGGAAGCGAGGAGGAGCCTCTTAGAAGACGACGACCACGCGAATGTCGTCACGCTGCCGGCCACCTCGGCTGACAGTCTGATAGCCCGGACTACGTCCAGCGAGGCAACATGACGAATGTTGATGCCAGAAGTCGAGACTGTGGCGACGTAGTGACCATCAGGGCTTGGTAAACAGTGAGGCGAAGCTGATTGATGAGGTCAACACACGACCGAAACATTTCAGGAGCGAGATGAAGGAGTGCCTACATTTTAAGACTGGCGAGTAGCGCATCGTGGAACTGCCGGAATCGATGGGCGGACCGGCGCGGTGCGAACAGGCCCTTGATTGTATGATCTACACACCCCCCTAGTGGCTTATACTGGCTGCAACGAAGTGTATCGGATTTGTGGGCGGGATCAGATAGGATACATCAGATACCACGTTGTTTCAACGTCATTTGATCGTCAGAGCCAGAGGAAAGGAGTCTGATTGGGTGAGCGGAGGAAGATGCGCACAATTTGCAGAGGTAATCGATCGGGTGGCACGGTGGGCTCAAGAATGATTTCTTAAAAAAAAATGTTTAATTTGGGGTGGGTGGTGTATGTCGTTGTATTGAGGCCCGTACTATTTATTATTGTTGATGTTGGTGGTGGTGTCAGTGGGCTGGCTATTTTCAGAGGTATGGCTTCAACAGCAAGAAGCAGTAGTCCGTTAAGTTCGTTATGCGAAAGCCACACTCTGACATTGTGCCCTGGTCCTGGTTGCCCTTTTCCCATTTCCCTTCTCGCTTATGGACGGCCCAGCTATCCGGGGCAGGATTACACAGGTTGACAGGGCAGGAGCAACTCGAGGCCTCGTGCATTGGAGCATATGGCAGACTGTAAGATACCAGACTGAGATGACAAATCTATCCATCGATGCAAAATCACATTCTTTCATTCATTCAATCAAATCAAATCAAATTGAGATAGGAGGATAGTCGGCTATCAAAGGTGGCCGGGCTCGGAGGCTTTTGCGCAAAGTTCGGCCTCGGACTGACGCCCTGTGACAAGCTCCAAGCTCCAAGCCGATATGCGCACTTACTCATAGCGGTGCCATCTCCGCCTCTCCAGATTCGCCTTCCCACAAAGATATCCCCAATTCTTGTTCAACTTCGCTTCAAGCAATACTTACTGCTGGGTTGCCTCCTTGCTCGGCGATGAGAAGTGTTCACCAGTGTTCCAACCAGTGTTCCAACCACTCACTCCTTTCCACCTGCGCTTTTCCATTCTTTGCCGGCACATCGCCGCATCGCCAAGATGTTCCATACACCGGGCCGGGCGTGCTGCTCTTTGCCTCGCTTCGCAGCCCGCAGCGCAAGCCATCGCTATACTCCACGGGCACGGACCATAGCCTCTGCAGCCGTCTACCGGGCACCTTCTACAACCACAAACAACCCAAGGCATGCTCCAGCAGAAATCTCGTCTCTTCCCCAAGGTGCCTCCCGCCGGGATACGATCAAGTCAGCCAAGCCATTCTCCGACTTCCTGACGGACAACTATCATCGGCAGCATGACTACTTGCGAATATCCCTCACCGAAAGGTGCAATCTGCGCTGCGTTTACTGCATGCCCGAGGAAGGCGTGCCTTTGTCTCCGCAGAAGGAGCTTCTGACCACGCCCGAGATTGTCATGCTCTCTTCTGTCTTCGTTTCCCAGGGGGTCAGCAAGATCCGACTAACGGGAGGTGAGCCGACCATCAGAAAAGACATCCTGTCTCTGATGCAGCAGCTGGGCTCCCTGCGTCCCTACGGTCTCCGGGAGCTTTGCCTCACTACGAATGGCCTAGCCCTTCACCGAAAACTGGACAACATGGCCGAAGCCGGCTTGACCGGTGTCAATCTGAGTCTCGATACCCTGGATCCTTTCCAGTTCCAGATCATGACCAGGAGGAAGGGGTTCGATGCCGTGATGAAGAGTATGGACAAAGTCCTGGAACTTAACCGTCACGGTGCCGGTATCAGGCTAAAGATCAACTGTGTGGTTATGAGGGGGGTCAATGATCGCGAGATCCTCCCTTTCGTTGAAATGACCAGGGAAAAGGACATCGAGATTCGGTTCATTGAATACATGCCGTTTGACGGCAACAAGTGGAACGAGAACAAGATGGTCAGCTATTCCGAGATGCTCGACCGTATCCGAGAGAGCTATCCAACCCTGGAAAAAGTCAAAGACCACAAGAACGATACCAGTAAGACGTGGAGAATACCTGGTTTTATGGGCAAAATTGGTTTCATCACGAGCATGACGCACAACTTCTGCGGCACATGCAATCGCCTGCGCATCACCAGTGACGGTAACTTGAAAGTTTGTCTGTTCGGGAATGCCGAGGTATCGCTCCGAGATATTCTTAGGGAGTCCAATAATGGTGATCCCATCGAAGCAGAAGCGTACGAGGCTATGAAGCAGATCGAGATGACTCGACGGCAAACTGCCCTTGCCGAACCTGCGAAACCCCTGGGTCTTGCCCCTAACGAGCAACATCTCCTAGACATTATCGGCATGGCCGTGAAACGGAAGAAGGAGAAACATGCGGGTTTAGGGGAGCTGGAACACATGAAGAACCGACCCATGATCCTTATAGGTGGGTGATCATACCTCTACGATCATTTGCCTCAACATCGTCACGTCCCGCTTCGCGTCGCTGCTACGAGGGAGTAGTCACCGAACTTTTTGGAATCTGCCTCGGGGGAGGGCAGATGGACCCCCATATGTACGAGAAGTTTCAAGGTCAAAACTAAGCGGTTACCTGGTAGATCCAATAGGCGATTCAGCAGGCTCGATGTTGGCTCCCAAAACCCCACGGCGACGAGGCAATCCCCGCCATGTGGCTTCTGGCATGGGGCTAGTACCGCCATCATATCTTCCAATGTTGCAACAAAGCACTTTGGGTCTTCAACAACAGTATCGTCTATTTTCGCACTCCGCTGCTAGACTTGATGATAAGAGTACCAAACCTAAGCTTACCCACGTCTCCCAATCTGGTTCCGCACATATGGTGTCGATTTCCGACAAAACGCCTACTAAGCGGACGGCGAAGGCGGTCTGTACAGTACGATTCACGAATGAGGTCGCTGTCAGACTCATTCAGGAAAACCAGATGAAGAAGGGTGATGTGCTGGGCGTTGCGCGCATAGCTGGCATCATGGCCGCAAAGCGGACGCCGGATCTAATCCCACTGTGCCATCCGATAGCTATTTCCAAGGTATTCGTGGACGTCTTCACGCAAGAGAACAGGTCAGAGGAAGCAGGAGTTGGCGCGGCATCCACGGTGGAGATTGAAGCCACCGTCTCCTGCGAGGGCAAGACGGGCGTCGAAATGGAAGCACTCACAGCCGCATCGACCGCCGCTCTCACGGTATACGACATGTGCAAAGCGGTGGACAAGGGAATGATCATCGAGGGCCTCCGGGTCATCTACAAGAAAGGCGGTAAGAGTGGGACGTGGGTTGAGGGTGTAAGTACGGAGTAGTAGGTGCGGTCATAACAAAATCAATGAATGTCTGACTGATTAAGCTTGCGGCGCCCATATGCATCGCCGTGTAATTCGTCGCTTGGTAGATAGCTGGGTAGTTTTTGGAGAGAATGCATACGTCAGAACATCACTTCTCCTGCGGGAGCTGAATACCACTACGGGGAGGCGGACGAATGCCTGCCGATCTCTACTTTTCCTTGAAGACATCGTATCTTGCCATTGCCCTGGTCGGTAGATCGTGATGCCAAGCAAGCTGGGGCTGGAGCTATGATCAGCTCATGCTGTATGTTGAAGTGACCTCTACGTCAGAGATTGGGGTTACAGAGTATAGCTTTGGGGTATGATAGAGAGCCGGCAGGCGGGAGGGAGCCGACGACTCATTCAGAGCCAAACAGGGTAGTAGTAGGAGAGGAGGGAGGGGTTTTGATCGAGATATCACTGTCCCGCTCGCTCGCGTGCCCAACCACCAGTTTTGATATGCAAAGCTCTGCAAAGCATACAATCAGTCTGATGGATCAATTGGCTTTCGCACCATGATATATGAATCCGTAGTGTCTATGTAATGGCGCCATGGCAGTAGTCAGTACGGGTGTACGGATGACAGAACCAGCACTACGCAGTGCACTTGCTACCGCTACTTGGGGTCGCCCATATACCAGTGCGTAGTAGACAATAACCTAGGTTAGCTTATACCAATCACTCGGCCTCAGAAGAACAGAGAGTCACCGAGAGGGCTCAGGCTGGGCCGTTGGGGTTGCCACCGCCATGATTGTTTCTCCCAGTACGAGTATTTCAGCTAGGGATGCGAGTCAGTGGCAGCACCCAGCCTTGGAATACGTGGAAGGATGATGCCAAACGTGGACGGGGTTTCCGTTGATGATCGGCCGCCCTCTTCGGAGAATTTGCATCAAATCAAATGGGATATCCAGAGTAACAGCCGTAACGGCTACACCGGCACCCGGCACTGGGCTATACTTGGCATCTTACCTGCGTTTCCTTGCTGCTGTGGTCGTTTTTCAGGGTGCGGGAAAGAGGTAAGTGGTGGTCAGGGAGGAAAGCAGAGGCTACTGACGATGCTGCTTTGCTCTAGTGCCGCTCCAGGCCCTGTCTACTGTACTATTTGGTGCTGCTACTGCTACTGCTACTGCTACTGCTACTGCTACTGCTACTATAAGGAAGCAAGCGGCGCTACTGTAGTATATGTCCCACTTACGAGCTAGGACATACCATTTCGGGCAGTGGATACTCGGCAACCCAATCATCTTCAGATGATAAGCAACTCGACTGCTATTGGTCCTGCAAGCAAAGACCCTTTGAGATTGGATTAGTGGCTGGACAAGGGGGCCCTGTCGATACGTGCATGGAACACACACTGTACGGAGCACTGTATTACCGCCCATGAGATATTAGCTCGAGGCCAATGCAATGGCCTCCTGGCATTTTTGCTGGTGGTCCTGTCGCTCGCTGGTGGCCCTCGCTAACCTGGGCCTAGAAGGCATTCAAATCAATCACTCAATCTAGTAGTAGCTGCATTGCCCCGCGAGCTCGCGGGCGGCGGGGTTGATGGGAACAGACATGCCCTCATTTCATCACCCTCAAGATCAGTCACAATCAATCACATATTGACAGTACATACATGTAGACCTGCCTAGGTATATCGATTTCGTACCTAATTGATTGTGTGCAGTTGCGCCTGGGTTCTGTTCTCTCTCTCCCGGAGTGTGCGGCAATTCGGCGTTGCGCCGAGTGTTATCACCGCCATTTCTGACAGCCTCAAACAACAGCCGTGGTCCCTGCTAAGCTGTTTGATGAGGCTTCAATGATCGTCATTTGGACACGAACGTCACAACTCTGTGAACCCCAAGGCCCATCCACCCATTGAGAAAGTAGGAGAAAGACAATTGGTCTCCACCGCCACGATAAGCTGAATATCGGTCATTCCTAATGGCTGGAACCGCATGGGCCGTGCCTCGACCGGAGCTTCTGCTGGCTGCTGGAGGCTGGGAAGCGCTCTTGGTGCTTGGTGCTTGGTGCTTGGCTCCCGGCAAAAGACTGGTGATGATAGTAGTACCGTAGTCGCTTCTGGCCTCGTGGCTTCTCCATCAAAACATGGACGGGCTACATACAGTAGTACTGCTAGTAATCAAATGAGTAAGTTTGAACCGTAGCAATGTAAGCCCCTGGAATGTGCGTACGACTACACTGTACATGCAATTGATATCGACATCTATCACATCCTCAATAGGCTGGTACGTGCAGCAGACAGATTGATACGGATATGTATGTCAGCTCTGTCCTGCAGCAGAGCCTCTTCGCCTGCCAATGAGCGGGGCTGGATAGCAAGTCAGCGTAGGATCGAATGCTGAGGCCAAACCCAAACCATGATGCCGCCAAGCGCGAAGAAAACGGCAGGCATGTCGGTCAGCACAGTACTCTGTGCATAGACAGGCGGGCATCACAATAACTCCCCACTCAGTCGCTCTCTCTTTCTCACCCTTTGCCGCGACACCCACCGAATACTACTTACATATTAGGCCGCTGTACGAACACGGCTGGTAATCTGGCACTATCACCATCAAATTTCCGACCGAACCGCATCTGTATGGCCTTAAGACCGAAGAGTCTTGGGTCTCCTACCCTGCTTGCTGTGAGGAGGAGTCCAAGTCTAGATTGATCGCGTTATGTGGCCTTGTTGCTTGTGCGACTTAGTACTAAGCAGTAGACGACATGTGTCGCTCCCGAGGCACCGGTAGATTTTGTGGAGTGGTCGATATAAACTGTTACAAACAGAATCCATCTCGAGCGGCTCCCTCATGGCTGGGCCCACCGACATCTAACCAATGACTTTTGGTCTGTCCAGGGAAAGGCCGAGCGTCCTATGGCAACCTATGGCGTCCTACCAAGCGAACCCGCCAGCCCGCCAACCCGACGTGCTGTACCTAGTAGTAACCACTGTAAACAAGAGCCGCCGTTCGCATGTGCAAATTCCAGGTGGTTCCCCTACCTACTGCTGCTGGCTCCTCTTCCAGCGCGGGGAGAGTTTCTCCTTGGTCTCCTCTTCCCATCGTGAGACCGTGTCCCCAGTGCAGTTGCCCCCCCAAGCCTGCTTTCCTTGCGTCAGGGAAATGAGAGCCACGATGATGCCCGCGACTACCTCAGGCGTCTCCTCGGGATCGTCAACAGGCGCCGGTGGTATCACGGCGCAGAAACAGAAGAAAAATGGAATCAGGGTCCCCCTTGAGACCAATACGACCTGTATCTCTCCATGCATTCACCGACTCCGTCTTGTTGATAGCAAGCAAGCAAGCACCTGCGACAACATCCGCATACTGGGCCAAGCCGAACGAAATTGAACGGGAACGAGTCGCGACGCAAATAGTAGTCGGCAGGTCAGGATGCATGTTCGGCTCAAGTTCAACCTCTTGACCCACGGCAAAAGCCGGCATGGCACTGGCCACCGCCGGCCTTGCATAGCAACGAGGGTCATCACATATGCACCAGGGTTCACGATGATAATGGACAATCCACCTTGGGCATGAGGGTCTTTGGCAATTCGATATGGCTGGGGACGCCCGACTCGCTCCTCATGCCCACGATGCAGTCAGTAATGGTCCGTACTTCGGTTATTCCCACCATCTTTCCGAAGGCCGTAACATGTCGTTTCAGAAATGGCAGAACCCCAAGATGGAACAATATATTTCGACACCCCAAAAAGTTTGTTCGGCTGCCATTATCTTGAAGGGTGTTTAGAGTTAAGCTCACATAGGTAGGAATAGCCGCACCAAGCCTTGGCTGGGGTCCAACCTCGACTTGGACCGGACCACCTCACTAGCATGACTTTCGGCCATCCTCCGACATAAGAACATAGTTGGACAATGTTGAGATGGCGATGCCGTATTTCCCAACGTAGAAAGGCAAACCAGATTGGACTATTGATCAATAACGAAAAGTGCAAAGTCCATTACAGATTCGCAGATGCCACAAAAGGGCCATGATTGTCTACATGTACATTAGGTTAGGTACTTACCTATCAGTCAAAGACGGGACTGTAGGGGACCGTGGCAACCTTGACCGCTGACGTACTGTACCGTAGAAAAGAATCCCTGGGCCTGCCATAAGCTATGAAGCCATGATGAAATTAGAGAAAAATACACACACACGCGCACACACACACACACACACACACACAAATACATCCCTCTCTCCTCCGCCATCCGCCTCGCGCCCCCTCATGTTATTTAGCATTACCTGAATGATGCTACTGCTATATGTAAGACACCGATTCAAAGTCCCAAGACCCGTGCATAGAACTTACCCAAGCGTTCGGGTTATTAACATCTTTCCTTGAATTGTCCAAGACTGCACGGATATGTTCTCGAGTATCATGGGGGCTAGTATGTTGAGGGAGGAGCGTGGGCCGATGCCAACCCTCCATGTCCATGTCCATGTCGGAGGCAAAAGACCCTGAAGACGAAGAAGCACCCACCTACCGACGCTCAATTCGGTAATTGAGCATTTGACATATTTTCGCCTTGCCTCGCCCCAAACAAAACCAGCTCGAAAAACGGTGAAAGTGGTTGCATCTGTGAATGACTCGAGTAGCCGCCCCTCAACCGCCGCCTGGTGGAAGCGAAGTAGCTTAGGTACACGTCTATCCACGTACCTCGATATGTACGATATGGTTAAATATGTATCAGATCAGCTTGCTTGCCTTGATAGATAGAGCCAGCAGATGATGGAACATCTTCCGGCAAGACCTCAATTGAAACACGGTTTGAGATATCAACGAGCCTCGATGAATCTCAATGGAAACAGCAAAACACACGGGCATGATGTTCCGCTCTCCGCTCAGATGCCTGATGCAGCAGCTTCCGACGTCGCACAGGCTTGCCTATCCCACGACGATCTTGTCATTGTCGTGGGAGTTGTGGTTGTTCAGTGGCAAGTGGTTCGGTGGAAGGCGAGCTGGCGAAAGACAAGCACAGGTAGGTAGGTACTGTAGATAGGTACACAGTGCTGCTGGGACTCTCTATCCACTACGAGCAGCCGCCAAGCTGCATCTTTGACAAGGTATCAACAAGACTAACGATGCATGCAGCCAAAAGACGTCGAGGAAGATCCTAGAAGAGCCTGCGACAGGCCAATGGCCTAGCAGGCAGAGTGCGGAATTAATTGAGCAGCGAGTGGGTTAGATAGAGGAAGTGGGCACGCGAGGACAAATACCTACGTCTGCGTGCAGTGGTAGTGGGCAATCTGGATCTCGCTCGACTCGGCTTTGCGTCTCTGGAGTACTGATATGGAGGTGCGCAGGCCAGAGAACGGCCTGGGCACCCGACGAAGGAACATTGACGAGCCAGACTGCGAGACTGCCAGACCCATTCGTGTGGGATTGGGACTGAGGCCGATGGAGATGGAGATGGAAATGGAGATGGGACAGAGAGCGGACCCAAGTATACCTAACCTAGTAGGTATATTCGTACAGGTATACCACTATATACCTAGCAGGCAAGGTATGCATGGCAAGCAAGCATGCCTGTCAACGGTCTACCTACTTGCCTAGTTGCCTACCTACCCTACAGTACGGAGTACCCTCCTCTTTGCTCGCCCATGTCCTCGGACCAATATCAGACTGGCTCCCCCGGACACAGACACAGACACTGCTTCGTCTTGTTGATGTGACATCTACTTATTTTATCTTCATCTACTATTATATTGTCACCAATTCTTATTTCGGCACACTTGAAACGGCATAGTGACATAGTCGTACATTTTCTCTATCTTTGGGTCTTCGGCGGCGGTCTTGTTGTTCTTCACAAAGTTCGCTTGGGCCTTATCTACCTCTGCAGCGACCCTATCAGCGGAGCGTCATACTTGTTCCAGTGTCATCATCCGCGGCAACTCACGTCGTACGTTGCTTATTACTTTGCTTATCGTTCACTTGTTCTGTCGGTGTGCACACGACCGACCGTCCCATCACCTCACCTCACCTGCAACTGCAACTGCAACTGCGACTGCAATTACAACGCGCAACGGCAACTGCAAGCTGCAAGCTGCAAGTCTTATCAGAGCAACATAAGGCATAAGGTGGCTGCGCCCGTTCATTGCTTCTTTGGCGCCGATTCAGGACCTGTCTCTCGAGTCGAGTACAGTACGCAATACGCAGTACCACATACCATACCATACCGTACCATACCCAGAACCATCCTCTGCGCCGCCTCCCGCCAATCCAAGCCCGTGCCAGCCATAATTCCGAGGATACCCACGCCCTCACACCATCAACTTTCTCTAATAAGCTCCTTTAGCCGGACACAGTTAGAGAGTCAGCGAAAACGCATTTTGCCCCGTTCGACTTCTTTCTCTCCTGTCAGCTGTTTTCCGCGACAGACCTTATTATTATTATTACTACCTATATTCTTTTGGAGTCGCTCTATCCGAAAGTAACGAGTTGATTTGAGAGCTGTGGCGTGGCTATAATCGTCTCGTCTCGTCTCTACATCCCACCCTCTTATATATACATATACCGCCCGGAACCCCCCCGAGCAGCGCCAGCAGCACCCGATTCGATAAACACTGCGCATCACCTCCGCGCACACCCCCCCTGTAGACTCATCTACTCTCAAGGTTACTCTCACGAGCACGCGACACCGTCAACTTCGAGGCAACACACAAAGGATCAAGAGACCAAGACTCACCAAAAAGGAGTCTTGAGGGAATACCGCTTTTTATTTACACACTATGGCCACCGAATTAATCATGCCTAGGCTGCCGGACCAACAGCAGCCATTCGCGCACTTCTACACGCCCCAGTACAATCAGTACAACCCGCAATCGCCGGGGTTTCAGTCGCAGACCCAGACACAAACACAAACACAACAAGTCTATACGCAACCCCAGATCTCCCCACTCAGCACCTCCAACAATGCCTCGCCCACGTCACCCAAGTCATATCACGGCCGCCAAGTGCGACCGCTCTACATGCCTGCCGTCCTGCGACCAACAGAGCGACAGTCGCGTGCTGTTGCTCCTGGCAAGAAGACCGACGACGACAACGAGAGCCTGAAGATGAACAGCAGCTTCATCAGCTTGGCCGGACTGGGCGCCCTGGGTAGACTGAGCCGACGGTCGACGGGCGACAGCGGGAAGAACGTCGACAACGAATGGAACTTCGACTTGTTCCCCAAACCCACTGCTCTACCCACAAAGTCACACTGGAAGGTAAGCTTGAATCATCTCACCGCATGTGTGCCCTAAGCATGCGAGATCCCTTACACCAACCCATGTCTCATCCCGCAGCCCTTTGCACCCCTCCCGTTCACAGCAGCCGTTGCGTTGGTCTTCTCTCCCTTGGTTCCACTGCCACAACGCCGTATGTCTTGGATGCACGCAATACTAACGGTCCAAAAACCAGCCCGATACCAACTCCACGATCTGTGACGAGCCCTCCTGCAGACGCCATTTCAACTACTGGACAAGGCGGCATCACTGCCGCCGCTGTGGCAACATCTTCTGTGACCCGCACTCGGCCTTCGAGGTCCCTCTGGACCAGGATGCCAACTACAACCCGCGTGGCATCATGAGCCGCGCGTGCCAGCACTGCTACACCGAGTTCAAGTCGTGGTGCAGCCGCACAAACAGCCAAGCCTCGTCCATCGCGAGCAGCCGCAGCCGCAGCAGCAGCGGTAGCGACGCTGGCTCCACCTACATTCCCTCCAGCGGCGCACAGTCGACCCCCGCCAGCCCTGTTGACGCGACTGGCGCCGCGCCCATCCCGACGGCCTCGGGCAAGCCGCGTGTGCAGCACAAGGAGATCGTGGCGAGCGTGCCGCGGGACTGGAACTGGAGCACCTTCTGAGCGGGTTGAGCGACTCTTCGAACCCCTCCAACTGAAGGGGGCTCGAGACTTATTATTATGAAGGCGTCACGTGCGCATACCCTCAAAAGAATCATGAGTGCTGTTCCTTCCCACGGGAAGACGCTAGCTAGCAACTCTTGTTTGAGCGACAGCAGCAATCAATCTCTTGCCATCCTTCCTTTCTAGGGGAGCATCGGTACTCTGAGGACGTTCCATCTGCCCATATATCAGAGACGGCCATGAACGTTCTAGGTTGAGATGAAGGACAAAGGGAGCCTTCCGTCGTGATAAGTCTCCCATTGAGAGGAGACAAGGCGAGAGTGCCACCCATTTCTGCCTGTCATTGGAAAACGGGCACTTTGCAAGTGAAGAGAAGAAGAACTTGAGATGCACCTGCAAGCCACGGTTTGCGAGAGTGCGGATGAACGAGTTGATATATGCGACCTTGGGAAAGGGAAATGGAACCCTTCCCTCTTGTTCCTGACACCTTGATGGCCACCATTCGATTTTCTGGCTGGTGATTAGTGGGTAAGATATGCCCTCGCTTAGATTGGATTATGCCGGAGTCGAGCAACCCGGGAAGAATACCTACTTTAGACCTGCTATTTATTGCGGTTTGCTTGTGTCTACATCGGCTGGACCTTGTTTGTCGCCGACGGAGTTTGGAAGACCAGGGGAGTTTTGGCAAAGCGTTCTGGGCATTTGCTTTCTTTTGCTATCCAGTCCGATTGGGCTGGATAGGGGTTCGGGTATACCATGGGATATCCATATATGGCGTTTCACATATCGCCCAGTAAGTCGCAAGGGCGCGTGGTTGAGTTTGCTACATACACACCATCAGCCTTGGAGATGATTCCTCCCACATTATGAGCTTCAGTCCCAGATATTGGCTATGAATAACCTGAGAAGAATTTGATAGATTATGTGGATCTACTGTCAGCACATCTCTCTGATCTTTGGCTGGACTTTATCTTCTATGTTTAACTCGTGAATGGTGACTGTCACAAATTTTCAACAGAATCTGTCACTTGCAAAATGTTACGAGATACACCACAGTAGTATTTCTGTCTTTGGCATATACACCCACCAACTTGAGTGTGGAATCGGGGAGGCCTGGCTGTACTCGGACAAAATCAGGTTCTTGATGAACAAGGGTAGGAATCGGGATCCTTTGCAGTAGGCTGGATTCTTGATACAAGTGACGGCCACTGTTCGTAGTCAAGCGGAATCCACCACTGGCACCGAGAAAACCGCAAAAAATGTCATCGAGTAAGGTCAACGAGTGACAGACACATTGGTATGGTTCTGAAGACCAAAAAGGGGTCAAATTTCATTTAAATGATATGCATGATTTTATTTTCAATATATACGTACACGACGTGAAGTCATGTTTTCTAAGCACCGCCCGCTTTTTCTATACACTGAACATGTCGTGGATCTGTGAAAACACAGCCGTCCAAAAGAGTGCGTAAACTACTTACGCAATCCCGTAAAAAGAAACCCGGTAACTCCCCTTCCAGCCCTCAGCCACTCCAAGCAATGCAAGTACAGATATAATGGGAAAAACGCTACGTGGAAATCAAGAAGTGGCGTTTTGTATCTCAGTAGATACACTTGGCCGTCTTCGACCCTAATCCTCAATCTCCGCTATGCGCACGTCCACGTCAAGAGGAGATAAGAGAGCATGCTGGTTCTCCATGCTCACTTTCTCTTGCCGTTCGATCGGGTGGTGCGAGTGCGCGCAGCTTGAGCATAGCTCTTAGAGGTGGTCTCCTCATCATCATCCACGACGGCGGAATCACCGCCCTGGTTATAGATCTCCTTCTCGACACCCTTGGCAGCATCCCAGCCTGCCTTCTCGGCGTTTAGCATGGCGTTGCTCAGGCGACGATCCGCACCATCAAGCTTCTTCTGCTTGTGAGCGCGTTCCGCTTCAGCATTGGTACGCTTGACATAGCTGGCGATGAAGAAGGAAACAAAGAGGTAGGTAAGAGGTGCAAGGTACAAAACATTCAACCAGATAGCGAAAGTCGAACCGGCGCTGGTGACGCAGGGGACTGTCTGATACTGTGTCTCGTATACGAGCTCTTGTGCAGAGCTGGCTCCGGAAGACGCGGCGTTGGGAGAGACAATGGCTCCGGCATTGGCAGCTTCGGCAGCTCCGAATACCATGTTCTTAAGCGAGCCAAGGACGCCGCCAGTGGAGGCAACATCTGTGGCAGCGGCAGCCACACTCGAGGCCACGGCAGCAGCAGGCTTGGGCACTGCTACCTTGACAGGAATGGTGTAATAGACGAATGAGTGGACCATAGCGTATGACGCGCCCACCAAGAACTGTGTGATTTGCAGTGTCGTCAAGGTGCGCTTGATGGTCGTCGGTACGCGAATGTTGAATGCAGTGACAGTGTAGTAGGTGTACTGGTGACACATTAGTAAGACACTTCTTCAAATGATTAGATGCGCTAGAAAGGTACTCACCATCATGGCGTGGATTCCGGAGTTGACAAAAACGAACATCCAGATAGGCGTAGACATGAAGCGAATTCCAGCCCACATGCACATCATAGCTCCGGCGTGGTGGTAGGTTTGCAGAGTGGAACTCAGCTTGCCCTTGGCCAGGATGATGAAGGTATCGAGGACCTCATAAAACTTGCTCAGGTAGAAGATCCAGCCGTAGAAGGCCAGTCCTTCGTTCCAGAGACGTCCTGCATCGATTCGGCTGGGGCCTCCCTCGCTCGTTAGCATGCCGGTGCCGTGGGACTCCCACTTTCCTTGCGGCCCGTTGAAAGCGACGCCATTTCCGAAGCCACCTGGTCCGTGAAACTTGCAGAAGCTGTCGACGGTACCGGCAAGACCATTGGGACCCATGGGGCTCTCGATGGAGGCGCGCAGTGCCGTCAACATACCCCAGAAGGTCCATGCCGAGTAGACAGCCAGGAAGACATTGTGCAATACGACGAAGAGGCGGAAGGGGGCGGTCTTGCTGATAGCCCAGGGTTTCTTGCCGGTGGAGGTATTGTACTTGTTCAGCAACTTGGCGGTAACGGCGTAGCAAGCGGCGATCGTGACGGGGACCCGGAAGTCCAGGGCAGCTTGGTATAAGTTGTCCGGGATGGTGAAGGGCAAATCGAAATGTGGTGGCGGGATGGGCAGCGGCTCGTTGGCTGGGAGCGGGAACTTGAAGAGGGAGCTCGAAGGCGAGTCCAGAAAGACTGATGGGAATGAAGGCATATTGGGCAAGATTAATGAACTCTCGGCCACGCAATTGGGATCTGAGGTTGCGCGCAAGCCAAGGCAGTCAGTCTTACAACAGAGTGTGGAAGAGTTGAAGACGAGGAAACCAAAGGTCCGAAGAATTCTATGCTAGCCAGCTCCGTTGATCCCTCTGAGATGGTCGAGAATAAAGGGCAGAAGAGAAGGAGGGAGAGAAAGAGACCGAGGCAGTATAAGTGTAAGTGACGTCCCAGGATATTTTACTTATTTAGCTAACACACAGTAGTACGCCTGGTCGAAGGCAAGTGGATATCAACTGTTGGCAGCTACCCACTCGCACACCCAGCAAAGATCCAGACGTTCTTTTTATGGGTGCCGGGGTAGTTTGGGGTCCATGGATGAGAATGGCCTAGGGACGGAAGGTGAGGATGGCAAGGAAGGCAAGGAAGGCAAGGTAGCGTTTCTGGAAGGAGGTACATAACAACATACTGCCAACTACCAGACGAACCAGACGAACCAGACGAACCAGACGACATGGGACTACGGAGCATCGTTGATGCCCATGCCTACGACTACATGTACCTAATGCAGGGAAAGCAAAGCATGACTGAGGGTTGAGACACTTGAAGAACATTCTCAATGAACGGTGAGAAAGGTAGGTACATGTCTGTCATCAAGTTTCGGCCGCTTACAGGTAGCAGCAACAGGTAGTAGCAGATCCCTCAACAAGCATCGCTATGTGCGAGACCTTTGCCTCGGAGCCAGGCGGCACGGTGCGGTATCAGATACTGGCCGCCCCAGACGGGCAGGGAAGGCAGTATATCGCACAGCATAATGATGTATTTTTTTTTGTTGGTGCGGTTGATGCAACTCCAAAATTCGTTTCAATTGTGTAAAGAGAAAGGATCCGCTAGTAACCCAGTACTACCAGGTAATACAAGCCTCGGTTCGGTTGGTCTTTTTCTTTGGTTACCAAGTGGCAGGGCTATTCCCCCCCCCCCCCTTCTTCTTCTTTTTCTTTTGCGACAGATCCCGGAAGCCGGCCAGAGTGCTCCTCCAGGCTGCCAGAAGTTGTGGAAAAGAGTGGGCGTTGACGTCGGGCCCTCGGAACCGCTGGGATTGATGTAAAGAGCTCAATTGACATCCATACCCAAATATGTAGGGCATGACGAGTTACCTGTTTTGATATTCTGAATGATGCCCTTTACATGTGATACGTGGGTTGCCTTCGCTCGATTACAACAACACCACCACCATCATATACACACGTAACCTTACCTGCTGCTTGTACCTGAAGTAATAAATCATCCCAAAGCGACGGGGGCATCAATGGCATTTGATTCGCAGGAAACTGGCGAATGTCGGCTAATGGCGACAACCCCACGATACGTCTTGGCGATTCACCTTTCTGCGAATCTTGGTCCCTGAAAAAGAAACTTAGCGGGTGCGGGGCAAGGAACAAGGAACGCGCTGATGTTTGTAGAGGGGCAGACTTTTTTTGTTGGGAAAGGGATCACGCACCTCGCCTTCCGTTAGGCCGCCCAGACCTTTTTTAGTGACCTGGGACATGGTGCATAGATGGTGGCACAAGCACGGGAAAGCGAAGGTCAGCAAACACACATTAATTCAATTATCTAATCCGCTGCCAGAACTTCCAACCATCATGTCACACCATGGCATCCATAGCATATGATGTTTTCGGTAATGAGGATGAGGCCCTGGGAGAAGATCAGAGACTTGGGAGAAAGGCCTCATGATGCTAAAGTCCTGTCTACATCTACATCTACATCTACATCTACATCTACACAATCTACAGTACCCTACCCCACAGCCCAAAGTAGCAAAGTAAAAAAAAAAAAGCAATGTAGGTAGGGCTGACCAAAGCTTGGTGCCAGGGCCTCATCGTACCTTCTTCGTATGTTTTCATAGAGATTCTGATCAATGGTGCGCACCATCCATCCCAGATGCAATTCACCAGGTTAAGTGCTTAACATCCATACTTCACACTTACGTACATCTGTACTCCATAATATACAGTTTCCGTCTGCGTGCGTGCATCTTGAGTGGCATCGGACTCTATTTGACTGCTGACTTACACTTTCTATCTAGTATGTCGTATTCAGTATGCACAGCTATGTAGGTAAGCTGGTAAGTATATCGCATAACATCGGACATCATGAGAAGCCAGAGTATTGTCGGTCTTGGCTGTGAGCTCTTCCCAACAAACCGGGCCTGCTTCCTGAACAGGAACGCAGGGTCCTAGTCTCGCCCAGCGAGAAACCCACTTGGAGCCATCACATGCTGGTAATCCATGTTTACTGAGCTTTCACATGTGAACACAGCGAACGACACGAGAGAGACTGATCGGAGACTCGTCAACAGCATGTTAGCCAAAGCCAATGCGGATGCGCAACTTGCCTAACATACGAGCATACCTAATACCGCCGCCGTATAGATATGATAGTAGTAGCATGCAGCGTGCAGTGGATGCCAAAGTTTTGACCCGCTATCGAAAGAGCATTTCTTGACGACAGGGGTTAAGCGACCACACGATTTGAGCCTCAACCTCGAGGCCCGACTTCACTTTTCCAAGACAGATGGCTTCTCCTTCCTCTAATCGAGCTTGGTAGCATGATAGCTTGATACTTTGCCGATATCGATGGTGCGCCATCGCCCTCCAGCCTACATCCAGACGCCGGCCAGTCACACGCTGGGAAACCGACAGGAGAGAGCGTCAGTAATGCGCCAAAAGGGTTCTTAACATGCGGTGGCGGCCTGGCTGTTTTGAGCACCTATGCTCACGAGGAAGCTGAGTCTAGATGTCAACTAAGCCACCCCTTCCTGCGGAATTGGTCGATGGGGGACTTTGCCAGCATTTACTGACTGGCGAGAGGCTGTCCGCCATGTCCGCAATCACCCTTGAGGCTCCCCGGAGTCTTACTGGTCACAGCATACTTATGAACAAGAATGAGTTCTTTATGGGCGCCGTCAGACATGCAATTAGATAAAGGACTGCCTCGCTGCCCGCAGTACTGTCAAAACCATTGGCTTCATGGCTTTTTGTGCTACATTGCAGATCCGTTGCGGCGTCTATTAATCTGCAGCTCTCATAGGGATGGCGCATCTTGTTGCAACGTCAACTCAGTTCCGAATTTGAGATAGGATTTGGCTGATAGACGGACGGGCAGTGGTTGTCTCGACTCTCTTTCTCACTGTCTCAGACGCTCAGACTGTACCCAACAAAGTGTGAAATGATCAATGATCAATGATCAATGAATGAATGAATGGATGGTTCGAGATCAGAGAAACCGACGGCTTGGCGTGGGATGTTCGTTCCGGCGCCCGCGCCACGCGAGGGCACGGGCGGCTGGTTATATGTAACCTCACTAAGGTCACTACGCGCTGCTTGGTAACCTAGTGCCGTCGGCCCAGTCAGCTAAACGAACAAGCAAAACACCTGTGAACGTTAATGTTTTGATTGATTCAGCTTCAGGATTCGGGATCCAGGGTCCTGTCATCTGAAATTCGCTCCCGCTTTTTTGCTAGCTGCGCAATTCGGTTTCAATACCTCGACACAGATCCCTGATTAACTGGTACATATGCCACAGAGCCCCTGCTGCTCCTAGCGCCCCCCAGTGCAGTCAGTTCCAGCTGTGATAGTTAGTTGTCTGTCTATGCAGACAGGCAGTCATGATGGCAGTACATGAGCTCTCAGCGCCCAGGCCACTACCTAAACCCTTCCCGATTTCAGGGGAAGGGCTATTCACGGAATCCCAATGGTCTACCTTACTGGCACTTGTCGATGCTGCGGTGCCTTCCATCGTGGTGGCTTCCTCGGCTGGTGGGAGCGGTAAGCACATCGAGGTATCAGAACAGCAGTATAAAGACGCCTATGAACATGTCCGGGTGTCTATGGCAACTCCGCCCTCGTCGGATGAGTTCGAGGAATATCTACGGACTCGACTCAGTACCAACCCGAATTTCGTACAAAATGTGAAGAAGACCTTCGAGACAGTACCCGCGTCGCATAGGAAACGGCTTGCAAGCGCGTTAGACCTTCTAGAGTAAGCATATGTCTTCTGGTTATCCATTCATGTGTCACAACGGGTACATGTAGGTATGCTTATTGTGCAACATTTAGGACGCGGCTCGGGAGTCTGATAAGCACGGGTTACTTCACACCCTTCAGTGAACTCTCCCTTGCCTGCCAGCAGGCCGTTATCCAGTCATGGATCACCTCCTGGTCGCCGATGTGGCCGACGCTCGCGCGCATAGTCCTCAGCCTGGCGCAGAAATCCTTTAGTCAAGCAGACCCCCTGTACCAGAGATTGGTCGGGTACACAGACTACCCGCACGACTACAGATCAGGGCCTGACTTCGACTTCCGATTTTTGCAGTTCGAGACCCACGAAGAGCCTACGACTATCGACACGGATGTGGTGATTGTAGGATCCGGCTGCGGCGGCGCGGTGTGCGCCAAGGTTCTGGCAGAGGCTGGCCATCGAGTCCTCGTGGTGGACAAGGGTTACCATTTCCCGCCTTCGCAGTTGCCCCTGGACCAAGAAAGCGGTTGTAGACACCTCTTCGAGAGCCACGGTGTTTTGAGCAGCGAGGATAGCAGTACCAACATCCTTGCCGGCAGCTGTTGGGGTGGCGGCGGCACGGTCAATTGGAGCGTCAGTCTGGAACCCGAGGAGTTTGTCCGCAAGGAGTGGGCGAAGCAGGGTCTCCCTTTCTTCACCGCGGGGGAGTTCCAGGAGAGCTTGGACCGCGTCCAGTGGTTCATGGGCGTTAGCGATGCTAATATCAGACACAATCACGCGGCTCAGGTACTGCTGGACGGTTCGCGTAAGCTGGGCTGGAGTGCCAGACCCACACCCTTGAATACCGGCGGCGAGGATCACTACTGTGGACGTTGCAATCTTGGTTGCGCCTCGACAGGGAAGAAGGGGCCAGCCGTAAGCTGGTTGCCGGCGGCGGCGAAAGCGGGGGCACAATTCATCGAGGGTTTCCAAGTGTCCGAGATAGTATTTGACGGGCCACCGGGCTCCACCAAAACAGCCGTAGGATTGACTGGCACATGGACTGCGAGAGACAAGGACGGCCATGTTGCTGACCCCAAGAGGAGTCGGCCACGAAAAGATGTCCGCGTCCATGCAAAGAGAGTTATTGTGGCGGCTGGCTCACTGCAAAGCCCATTGTTGCTCCTAAGAAGTGGCCTTCAGGTAAGATCATCTTCTGCCCCTTTTTTGGTTCCAGTCTAGGTATCTGACCAGAACGATTCACAGAACCCGCACATTGGAAGGAATCTACATCTACACCCTTGCAACCAAGTCTTTGGGCGCTTTGATCAAGATATCAAGCCGTGGGAAGGCGGTAGCATCACGGCTGTATGCGACGAATACAGGGATCTGGACGGCAAGGGTCATGGAGTAAACCTAGAGACCACGAGCATGATTGTAAGTGGCATTTCCCCTGTTGTCCCAAGATTTGGGCGTACGACCAAACATGTTAAATATTCGGAAATGTAGCCTTACGTGGCCTTATCCAGTCTACCCTGGTATAGTGGTCTCGATTTCAAACTGAACGCACTGCAACTTCGCAGCTCGAACTGCTTCATCAGTATGACTCGAGACCGAGACACGGGTCGTGTCTTTGCAGACCCAGCCTCGGGCAGGCCGCGGGTCGAGTACGTCCCCTCGGACTTCGACCGGGCCCACACGCTTGTCGGCGTCCTCGCGCTCGCCAAGCTCTGCTACGTCCAGGGCGCGCGCGAGATCTGGGCCAGCCTGCCGGGAGCCAAGCCGTTTGTGCGCCAGGGCAGTTCCAACTCGGAGGCAGTACCCTGTTCCCCCGAGGACGACGCCGATTTCATGGCCTGGCTCGTGTCGCTCGAGAAGGCGGGCAACAAACCCCCGCGCGCCCCCTGGGGCTCGGCGCACCAGATGGGCACGTGCCGCATGAGCAGCCGCGTGGACGCGGGCGTCGTGGATGCGCACGGCAGGGTCTGGGGCACCGAGGGCCTCTTCGTGGCGGATTCCAGCGTGTTTCCCAGCGCGAGCGGTGTCAACCCCATGATCACGGTGATGGCCATCGCGGACCATATTGCCATAAACGTAGCCAAAGACCTCTGACCTGAGCCTCCGGCAAGCTCAGAAACAATGGTGGCTGCGCTGGGTATCTGGAGATCGTGATATTGATGTGGCCAAGACAATGTATCTAGTGGTGTTCATGCCATCTAATGCCTCTTGCCTGGACAGGATGCTTGTATTGACCAGGAAAGCAAGTGCGTATTACGCAGATGTATTGGGCTAATGGTGGTTACCTGATCACCTGTGCATGATCATTACTATGAGAACGTCATATATATATATATATATATATATATTTGCAATTTGGCGAAGCGTTTAAGGAATCATCCTCATAGCCATGTACAAGTAAGTATACAAAGATAAATGTTTCGCCCAATACGTGATATCGTTATATATGCCGGTAAATCACGACACCGGTGGCGATGCTTGAGCTAACTGAAGGTGCAAATGGACCGTCGAAGAAGTTGGCTTCTATTCTGCGGTACAACCCTCCAGCCAAAGGATAGGGGTCTAGACACTGCCGGCCTATCGACCGACCAAACTAGTCCGGCGACAACAACCCCGTCGCTTACAGCCGCGATGCTCCCTGCCATAGCTCGTAGGTTTGATTGACAGTTCCCCGCAGAACCATGATAGACCAATGGACTAGCGTACCTGCGCCAAACTTCGTCCCCGGGTCTGTGGGACATTAGTCCGTGTCTTGTTTTGAGGAAGACACAACGTTCATGACACGCCACAGTAACAGCCTTTCGACTAGTTTGTTCCTTTTCGGCCCGGCTGTAGGCTCCGAACTATGGTTGACAGGTCTGCGGTCTCGTTCCCGGGTTTGTGATAGTAACCAGAGAAGTGTCCAGGAGCCGGATATATATACCTATTAGGTATATGGGCATGGCCGGTGGACATAAGACAAGACCACGCACGGCGCAGTCCCTCCTGGCCAACTCTAAGCACACTTGTGTACTTGAAGTAGGTAGGTATCGGTGATGAGAAATATGCACTCGATCGTGTTACGATTTCGTGAACGACTACCATCGATGTGAGGTCATCAAGGCGTCTTCCTACAGTATACCGTCTACAAGATGAAGGAGGGTTCCAGGCTTTGCAATAGGGTGTCGGGCCGAAAGGTGGCGTGTAAGTGGCTTACTCCCATAAATCTTTAATTAGACTTCAACGCCATGGGAATCTTGGATCAAGCATTGATGTCTTGGAGCGGCATGTACCAGTACATGGCCATAATTCCCCGCACATAACCGCCAGTTGTTCGATCTGACAATTTGAAGAATACCGTTGAAGGCGGACATCATGTAAACCTTACCAACAACCGGCAAGGCGAGGCAGTCATGTTCAAGCAGACCCCCGAGCCAATAGCACTGGACGCATATGTCTAAGTTGACGGAGCCGCTTTGGACTATGCGTCTGCCTAGTCCTCGTTACTGTCGTCGTACCCAGAGCGAGCGATGGGTGTTCACTTGCTTGCTTTGCTAGGTGGGAATATGGCAAAGTATGACTTCGGTTGCGGCGTTAGCCGGTGTACTGACCGAGGCACCAAACTGGATATTTTGCTTCTGTTGGAGCGCAGTGATAACTGCATGCAGCAGAGGGTGGTAGTAGGCAACCGAGTGAGTACGTGTGTGTCAGTGGTAAAAGAGACGCTCGACAGACATGAGGTAACAAGGCGGAGAGAGTAGTAATTCATCGGCCAGAGCCGTTTACTTCGCCTACTTCCTATTTCCTATTTCTCTCAAGCTCTATTCCAGCCTTACGACTTACCCCGGATTGACTAACAGATACCCCCCCTTCCGTATCCCAGCCAATAAGGATGGCTCACCGGGGGATGTGCGCGGATGGTTGCAGTTTGGAGACGGGGGTGTTATTATCGCTGTATGCAGTAAGATCTTACACGCATATTACCTGTTACATCAATATATATCGAGTCCAGCAAGTATGTACTCCTCGTTTAGTAGCAATTGACGCACAATCAGCAACGGCGCTGCGTCTCGGCAGGCAGGCATGGTCAGGGAGTCGGTCATATTTGACAAGCAGGCAGACTGCTCACACAACCGTGGGCGAAGAGTAGGAAAAGGAAAAGGGGCATGTCTAGGCAGCCAGCCAAAGGTATTAGATCTGTCATGTGATGATCAGCATTCTGCCTTGCTCCCCCGTTGAAGAAGACATTGGGCCAGCCAGCCAGCCAGCCAGACAGGTCCAGCCAGGCCCCAGCTGGGCAAGCCACCTTTCCTCATAGCAGGATGATTCGGGCATCGCATTCTCCGCGTGCGGTTACCCGGACTTGATGCTGCGAACAGTAGAGCGAAGGGGAGTGGCATTGCATGAACTTATGCAGTAAGACCATAACTATGTACAACGGTCCTAGGAAAACATAGGCCGAAGTCGCCCCTTTGCTGCCTGGTATTGTCACATGCATCAGTAACTCAGCTACACATGGAATGAGAAAAGGTATGACATGGGCAATCACCGAATAGATGAAAAACAATTTACAAGGAGGTCGAGCGGACCTTCTGGAAAAGAACTTGGGGGGAAAAGAAAGGAAAACTTAGATTGGACCTGGCCAAGAGGCGCAGGGGGTTTGTGGAGGTGTTGGGTTTGGGGGGAAAGCCGCCGAAAGAAGTACCGGGTTGCATGCGTCTAGTCGTACTCGTACACCCGCCTCGATGGCGCTTGATTCAATGTTAGACCATGGGGGGAAAAGGAAAATAGCGATACGTTGTACAACGTCTGAGTCGTCCGTGGGGCAGACCAAACATTACTACGCCGTAGAGAAGAGTCCTAGATCAGATGCAATGGCCTGCGACGTAGGATCCTGCTCGTTGCACGCTCGGTGACACATGATTGGCACAGGACACAGTGAGAGATGAACTCGAATATGTTCAAATTATATACTAAACAAAAACAAGGAGCAAAGTAAGGTGTTTTGCGCTATCATCGCCTCCAGGGCGTGCGTCAACCGAACACCCAGACCAGCATCCCATGCCATCTGGTATTGACTCTCCGGCAAATCGCTGCTCAGCAGGACTGCCGTCTGGCTTCCCTTCTCAGCCCCGCGCGAAGGGTGTTTCGCTCGAGGCGAGTCGGGCTGTAGTGGGATGAGCTACAATTGTCGCCCTCGTTCCTGACCCTCCCCCCTAACGTTTGGCGCCGTGAGGCGCATCAAAGTCTTCTTCTCTCTATAGCTGAAACCAACCACCCCCGAGACCTCGCATGAGATCATACTTCGACCTGGCAGAGTAGGCTCATACTGGCGAACGATCTCGGCGCGGCGTTTACTCTGCTCTCAGACAGCGGTGTCGCTTCCAGAACAGGCCAGGGAAGGGTCGGCAAGATGCAACAGTGGCGGTTGAAGGGCCATGCATCTTTTCCTCTTGCCCAGCAAAAAAAGAATTGTCTTATAATGATGCCCAGCTTTACATCCAAATGAAAACCCACCACCGCTTCAAACCCCTTCCGCAAATCCAGGACTCGAACCGAGCTAGCGGCCTTGACCCTGGATGCAGTAGTCTTGGTTGATTGACAGCCAGTGCCCACCTCGACCTCATCATCGCGGATAATGGGGTCGAGGGTACGAATCATGTAATATCGGCCAGACTTGTGTAGGTATTGCGTTGTTGGAACCTGTCCCGCAAACCTCCCGAACCCATCGTAGCTTCGATCATTCTTTCCAACATAGGAGTGCCAACATCTAGTTGGCCAGGTCTCATCAATTGCGAAAGTCGTCATTAAGCTCGTAGGCATTCGTCATTAGGTCGTCCATGCAAGTCGTAAGTCAAAGGAACCAAGGCCGGGGAAACCAAAATGTTTCGTTGGAAGCGAATGTGTCGACCAAATTTTGTCGTCTCGTATCGAATCATATCGAGTCGTCGGTCTGGGGTATCACCAAAGAAAGCCGCTTCATACCGTATGCCGTAACAATAGAAAAAATGTGATGGGAATCCAAAAGCAAATCCGGAAATCTCTGTCCCGGTCTCTGCCGGACATAGGTGGGGTGCATTGCTGCGTGTACCTCTTATTTTTGATGAGATAGAAGAAGAAAATCCTGTCTTCTAGATCGAAAGCCTGCCATGTGTGTAAATGCAATCAAAAAAACCCGCCCGGACCCAGCCATGATGAGGTTGAGAAAATAGCTTTATGACCGAGCTGGCGGTTGTGTTGATTTGAGAGTTCCCCCGAAAACAGACGCTCGCTCGCTAAACAGTGGTATAAACAAAGGAAAACCAAAAAAGAAAAGGGGGAAAAAAAAAGCAAAAGCACGAGTGTTGTTGATGATAATGATGCTGATGATGATGCGGTCGAAAAATTGTCGCTCCTGATTCGATGCAAAAACGCCGATATGCCTTTGGAAAATGCGATGAATGAGTTGCGCCGTCGATGCCGTGTCCCAACCGGGTGAAATATAGTTACACAACGATCTTCTTTACGAAGTCGTGACAATGGGAGAGCGTTGCCCCTCGGATGAGGTTGGTTGTCACATTGTCGTGGTATATTCCTGATAGCGATCCCAGCTGAAGCCACCATAACCAATGTTGACACCACATTGCGGTGCCAGCATGCTAGGGAGCGGCAGTGCCGGGATGGGGGCAGTCACCATAGGTGAGCTGTAGAAGAAGCCGGCGGTAGTGAAGGGCTGGCTGTAGGACGGGGTCGGCGGCGACGGGATTTGGATCTCATTCATGCTCATATTGGCCCATATCGGAGTGTTGCTGGAATCAGCGGACGTCGATGTGCAGCTTGGGCTGGACGGCAGTACCCTCCAGGCGTCGACCGGAGTAGGGGCTACTGGCGAAGGGGTGTTGTGAGCCCACATGTTCGCTCCGGCCGGGGAGCTGGGGAGTAACGGAGGCTGCCGGACGACATCGACGATTCTTGGCGGAGGTGGCAGCAGCGACTTCATCAATCCGTTAATGCTGTTCTTGACCTCCTCGCTCTTCCCACATAGCAGTTCACCTGCGCCCTCCTCTTCAAGTCCTTCGAGGGCAGATACATGAGTCCGGAAGACGAACTTGTTGATGTTCTGGACAAAGTCCTCGTGTAGCTTCTTGGCTTGCTGCTCCTTCTCAGACCAGTCGTAGGTGCCCGCTTTGGCGTTGACGATGTGGATGTCCTTGTGGTACTCAATCAAGGCCTCTATCGAGTCTGGTGTTAGCTTGAAGGCGACTTCGTTTCGCAAAACCATATCCACGTGCACAATGTAGGCTTCGATGTGGAGGAGTTGATAGTTGAAGATGGCCTCGACCAGGGGATTCGAGTCCTGGCGCAGGTCGGCGTCCGGGCCCTTGGGCAGCATCAAGGAGGTCAAGGTCCAGATGGCATTTGGCGAGGATAGAGTTTCTGTCAAGCACCGTTGGTGTTGCGGGACGCTGTTGAGAGGGCGCTTCACCCGGTTGATGCGCTTGAGTGTCTGCGTTAACCACGGTTCAACTTTGGAACCCAGGACGACGTTGACCGAGGAGGCTCGAGGCGCAAAGGCCGCGGCCGAGGCGGGTAATAACTGCGGAGGCATGACAAAGTATATGTGCGTGGGTGTATATAGTTGCCGGTGACAGAGGAGACAGACGGGGTGGGAGGAGAGTGAACACAGGGAATAATAATATGTCAGAAGCAGAAGCGATGGGAACAAGCGCTTGCGGTGCGTCGATGACTTGAGGGTAAGATATGGGAAAGACGAAGAGTGGTAAAAACGGATGACGGAGCTAGGCGGTCCCAAGACACGGGAATCAGCTTGCACACCTAAGCCGCATATAAGAAGAAGAGAATGCTGGACGAAGTACTCGTGAGGAGGAAAGAGGAGGGTAAGAAAATGGCGATGAGTGTGCGAAGGTGGGGTGTTATAGCAACTCCTCACCTCATCATCCTCCCGCTCCGACCCGGGCATATATCTATATAGCAGCAGTACGTACTTATTACTCGGTCTTGATTCTGGATCCAAGTCTGGTAGTCTGGTAGTAAGTATGCATGTACTTAGCCATCCATCCTCTCCATTGTATGCATGGGACGCATGGCATGGTACTGTGGGCAGTACTCTCTGGACAGTAGTACTCTGGGAAGGAAGGAGTCACGCTCGTTTCTCTGAATTCTCCAGCCTCTGTGCAGTAGTCGGTTGTTAGAGTGCCCACTATCGTGCATGAGTATGCAGGCTGGATCAGCAGGCATCAGATTTTACCAAGGTGCCATTGTAGAAAAGTAATGCCAGGAGCAGCGCCCGTCGAGCCCATCCATCCATGATCCATCCCGGCCAAGAGCGGGCAAATAGAGTAGGGCAGTGGGCTGTAGCTGGAAAGGTCGTATTGGGACTGGGCTGGACTTGGACAGGACATGACCGGGGTGGGAGGGAATAAGATGGATGGCGGGTGGGCTGTGTTGCGACTTGCATACACAGACACAGACACACCCACCCACCCACGCACACACACGCTACGGAGCAATACGTATACATACACACGCATACACGCACAAATATCGCCGCCCACCTTACAGGCCCATCCCACCTAGCCACTAATCCAGGCATGCATGGCAGCATGGCAGCATGGCAGCTGGCTTACGTATTACACACACACATTACTGGCGATAGACGTGCGAGGAAATGCTTGTTGGGCGGAAGTAGGCAAATAGGAACCGTTCAACCGTTGTCGTCCTTCAAGTTTGAACAGCACTGTCTGTCCATGTCTGTCCATGTCTGTCCTGGGCCTACCTGCCTACCTGCCTAGCTTAGCTGAAAGCTGCATGAGTTGTGGCCAGTGCAGCGCCACCATCAAAGCTGCCAAATCGTACCGGTACCTACCGACACGTAACCTAAGTATGTACCTACGACGTAGTACATACTTACTTCCTTCCATGGACTTTTACGTCGGGGTGTTTTAGTGCCCCAAGGAGCTTCAACATTGGATGTTCAGTGGGCTTGGGCTTGGGCTTGGGTTTTTCGTGGCTTTCTGGCCTTGCAAACTGGGTAACCTACCTGCCTACCTGCCTACCTGGTACATTAGGTACCTTTATCTTAGGTTTTATAAGCTAATCTAGAACCGGGCCTAACCCCGGTATTTCTCTTCTTGGGCCTAGCGCCTAGCGTAGATCATCTTTCAGAGGAAAGAGGCGTTTTTGTCAGTCAGCCCACAAAAGAGCAGCCCAGACACCAACATTCACCAACAGTCTCCTCGTAGTCGTACTATTAGCTGCTAACCTTAGGTTAGTGCCTGCTACGGTAGGTAACGTCGTATGTGCTATAATAAAGTATGGGAAGTACATCACGGTGCTGTTTTGGGAGAGACGGAAGTGAGCACAGACGAAACATGGAAACGGCGTCATCTGTGTGAAGCTTGGTTTGGTCCATGAGTAAGTGATGAATGATAATGATATCTCTGAGGTGTTGTTACTCGACAATGCGCTTCGGCGTCGGTCTTCGCCTCTCGCCCCGTTATCAACACGCATACGTATTAGTCCCACCGCGACAACACTTCTTCGCATGGCAAGTCAAACAGAGCGGCCGAATCCGTATCCATCATCCTCATCCTCATCCTCATCATGATACGTCCGACAAATTGGTCAAGCCACTGTGCAATATTCCTCATGACTTACTGACGTACAAGCGAGGCCCCATGTCGGAGGCGTCTAGATATCCCGACGGCGATCAGGGTTGTAATGCCTGCGACCTGTAACCCATATTGCTTGCCCCTACATGCAGTACGTAAGCCTGTGCTGCTCAACATCCGCCATTGGTAGACGCGCGAGAAGCTATCTCCTATCACTTCACTATTGCGGTCCACCAAGGAGCGACCTTTCACTTCACCTGCATGTCGTCAATGCATCATGAAAGAAATAGTCTGGAACAAGCTCGACAGGTCGCATGCCCGCCCGGCATATGAGCCATCGTCAGCCCTTGGAACCAATATCCATAGCTGCGACGGTAGCCCGAGGCACGCAGCATCCTTCTGCTCTCTTTCATTCGATATCGTGAGATTACTCCAAACCTTCCTTCAGCACTCGAAATTGGCTCCGTGGCTCCGTGGCTCCATCACCAGTAGTTTGCCAGCAAGGACTGGTTGAAACGAGTCAAGAAATGACAAGACCCAAAGCATGCAGAGGATCGCCATGGAGCCCGGGTTCTTTAGGTTGAACAATCTCTCCTACGTAGTAGACAGACAACGTTGCAGAGCTGCTCTCCTACGTGCATATGCAGAGTATGAATCGACGCTACTATGCAGAAGATGCCTGGAACCTCAGGATGACTTGCATATCTGGCTTGTTCATGGCTTGTTGGGGATTATCTATCATCTTTCAACCGCGGAAGCAACATGAAACTTGGCACCGGACGTGAAAGAAGGTTGCTCGAACATCAGTGGGCGCACGCGTGAGAACGTGATGGCGTGCCATGTACTGTACTATACTGTGTGCGGTCCAACGACCGCATGGCATGGTGTCTCTTTTGGGAACGTGTTGCAGCAGAGCAGCGCGGCCGTTCGGTTGAACCTGCTGCTATCTGGGCCCGAAGGACTAACCTAATATTACTCGTGCCAGAAAGCTAGAGAGAATGAGACGATCCCGGCGCCATGTTCCTGCAGTTCTTTGCAGGTCCAGGTTTTAGCGATGACCGTCGAGAAAGGGGGGGGGGGGCAAAAATTATAAAATAAGTAGAAACCAACCGGGGTCCAGACCATTAAAAATAACCACAAGGCNCCCCCCCCCCCCCCCCCCCCCCCCCCCCCCCCCCCCCCCCCCCCCCCCCCCCCCCCCCCCCCCCCCCCCCCCCCCCCCCCCCATAATTATCTAATAAGGTGAGACCATCCGGGGTACAGACGAATAACAAGAAGCTCCAGGCCGAGACTTTCATGAGTCTCATGTCCCGTGAGGACCCGGACGAGGCGCTTATAGCGTCAACGAACCGTCGCGGAGACGCGCCCCGCTGACTGAGTCTGCTCTCCCCTCCCCTCCCCTCTCTTTTCAATGCGTACAGTGCAGTGCAGCGCAGTACAGTAGTACAGTTTGATATCGCGAGGAGAACGGATGGGAAGGGATGGGCAAGGGGGGGAATGACCAGTTTGATTCCGCAAGATGGAGGGTTAGGGATGTGAGCACTATGGAGAACGAATGATAACCTATAGATGACCTATCGCCAGAGCTGGTATCCTTGCTAGCGGCCGACGGTGAATACACCTCGAAGTTGGCAGAGCGCTTCTGCCGTCTGATAGGCCGACAAGGGTGTGACTAGGGCGGGACCTCTTTTGGCCAGAATATGGCCGAAGGTCGAATTTCCATTGGCTGAAATTCCGAAAATCAAGGAAATCGCCTGTAAACGGCTTCTCGGAACGCTGGCTGGCTCGTTGATCGCTCCTTGGAAAAGCAGCAGCAGCCTACAGAATACAGAATACAGAAAACAGAAAACAGACAGAATACAGTACCGTACCGACGCCTGCAAGACGAAGCGAAGCATGTCCTGATATGTAAGATGTTTCATTCATCCCCCCAACCATCCATCCATGCAACCAACCATTTACTCATCGTGAAGTCATGAGTCGATCCTGGGATCCGGAATGCTAGCATCTTGGCTGAAAGGGGTCATCCAGACGCTGCGTTTCTTTTTCTTCCCCGCGAAACTGGTGCAACAGGCCTTTTGTTTCGGTGGGTTTTTTAGTCGTAGAACTAGGAACATTCACCACATGTCAGCAGTGTGAACATATTCATGATTATCGCAATGCTACTCAGTGCTCTTACGCGTCTCTGCTAAGCTGTCTACATACTTAGCTATACAGGCAGGGAAGAGGGGATCTATAAACGAACGGGATAAACGGCTGTGGGTAAATAACCTAGATTAACCGGGCTATGAAACGGAACCCGAGGACAGGTAAACGTAAACCGTACAGTACCCGTTTTGAAAATCGGTTGGCTGCCAAGGCTGACATTGAGCAAGACTTTCCCCGACGCAGAGGCTTAAAAGACTGCGATATTGGAGGCTGAAATGGCTGGTGGGCCCCATCAACATTCGAGGTATTAACTCCCAGATGAGTTATATCGAATCGCATGTCCACGATGTGAAAACTCGGTCGGAGATATTGCGACTGTCCGTGAGTATCTCCAGCCATTCGATATTCCACCCAATATTGAAAGTACCTCATGGTCATGGACATGGTCATGATGGACATAAACGAATATCAGCTGACTGCCGATGCCATATGATAGTGACGGCTTTCGCAGCATGCATTACCTATACGTACCCAGCACTCTACGACTACACCTGGCTTCTGGATTCTGTCCGCAAGTACCTCTACCCTCTACGACGACTGCCAGACATACCGAGTGGATGGTGCCGGTCCTGGTCGAGCTAGGACTACCTACTGTACCTACCTACCTATTTTTGGCTGTCACATTGAAACAATTTGATGCTGCTGCTGAAAGGAAAGAAAAATAAAACACCCAGAGGCAGCCAGGGAGGGGGGAGAAAGGGAAATGCGGGCAAGCGGATACCAGCGGCTTCGCCGACCCGCCCATTAACGCCCAGCATCCAGCATGCCCTTGTCATCAATTGATCGATTTTGCACCCCCACCACAAGGAAGAGTAGGAGAGTGCCACACAACGACAGGGTACCGTACCGCATGTGAAAATCCCGGGAGACAGACAGACAGACAGGCAGGCAGGCAGGCAGGCAGGCAGACCCTGACAACTCGAGGTTGAGGCGGTGCTCGATCTACTGCAAGCTGTACCGCTACATACTTCTCACTACTGTAGTGCGCCCATGCACCACCATATTGCTGTGCGCGGTATCTTCGATTCGGACCAGGCTGATAACTACACATGTATCGACCTACCGAATCCCAACCAACCGACGACGTGCAGGCAAGGCAGGGCAGATGTCGCACCGGTAACCATCATTTGATCATGGCTGGTCACATGAAGGGCCAGAACAGACGTCACTCGTCACGCGCACCCGAATGTGGTAATCTCAGCAAGGGGTTACGGGTACGAGTAGACACGTTACAATACGCGCTGGACCTGGCCTCCTCCCAAAAAGCGATCTCTCGACGTGGGTCTGGTTTCTGCCGATTGCCTTAGCCGTCAGGAACCGTCATGGCCATCGAGGGAATCCCTTGCTGTATGGATTCGCCCTGAGTCGCATTCGAATCTCTTCATGCAGCTTTCAGGAGCATTCTGGTGAGTCGAGCCTGCCGGCAGCCTCTGTCTCCCAATAGACAAGCCAAGATGGGGATATTTGGTTGAACCTGATACCGAGCCGTTTTCGAGAGCATGACCCTGTAAATAACAAATGGCTACTAAGGCCCGAGCCGATACTCACCTGTGCTAGTGATATATCCTATTTACTTGGGCTATCAGGTGGTCTTTACTGACCTTGTCCTGGCAGAATGCAGAAAACAAATTCAACCCCAGTGCCTAGGCAAGCTAGGTTAACCTAAACCATCAAGTCATGAGAGGCAGAAGACGCAAGGGGCTTTTTGCCACACTTGCGAGAGTACAGGGCACGGCTACAGGCCAACACACAGCATAGTATCCATGTGCTCGTCCACGTACGACAGCTATGTTTCCAAGTTTCTTCTATTCATAGATTCTATGGTCAGTGTCGCCCAGGGTATGCTTACGGACAGACCTCTTCCGTCGAACATGGCCATACGTTAGGCAGGGTGAGCCACAGTAGAAACGGGGCTATCTCTGCTGCCAACCTTGAATTTGGGAGAAACGAACACGAGCCGATTTGTGGCTGAGCCCGGCAGTCGAGGAGTCCCCCCCTGCATATTTCCCCGCTTCGGCGATCGGATTCAACAAGTACGTTAGGTTAACCTAGGACCTATAGGCTATAGGTACCTTTGACTCCTGCATCGTCCAAGTTTTCCCGCTGCTGCCACGCCATTCCAGAGAAGGGATCCTTCGCCTTTCGCCGCTCGCCTGCTTCGACGCACTACTAACCTTAGGTTACGACGTACATAGTTCTACAACAGTACTGCATACTAAAATAACCTGCATTGTCGCATTCCTGGCATTCCACCATGCCAACTGTCAATTTTGCCTCCCCTCCGCCTCCCCGTCGGCAGGTCGGCTGCTCGGTGCTGGCAGATCCCAGAGATCTCACTAGCCTCACCTCGCCTAACGCCTTAGCGTGCAACCCTCCCTCAGGCTGTCAGGGTCTGGCGTACCTAGCACAGCTGAAAGAAGCCTCGGAGCCCCGCCGATCCGCACCCGCGGACGGGTCGGCGTGGCTTGTGTCAACGGCGGCGGCGGCCAGTGTGTCCAAGTGTCCAACTGTGGCATCTGCTACTAAGGTCACTACAGACATCTAGCCTTACCTAACCCCAATGCTGCATCTAGTTATGGATCAATATGTATCCTTAACCTAGGCCTTTACGTACATGTAGGTACATACAGCTATACGCTATACTGGAGCCCAGCCACCGTGCAACACGTTCGTTCCATAACTCCACGGCCACGACTGCTGTGGCTACTGTACTTCTTAACACCTACCCAGCTTGGTACACGCCCGAGTCATACCTCATGGAGTTGTCCAGGGATCGCACAGAAGAGGAGCAACCGGAACAAGAATGGAGGGAGCGAAAAGCAAGAAAAAAGACCGTTGAGTGTGTTCGGGCGCCCGTCTACGTGGAAAGTACTGTACGATGTACGCCCCACGTGCAAGTGCTTGAAGACAGCAATCGCCAGTGTCGCCCTCCTACCAGCTTGCTTCCCGCCGTGCGATTCGACTTTTTGTGGTGATTGCTGCTGTGTCTGTGTCTATGTCCATGTCTATCTATGTCTGTCCTTGGCAGTTTGCGTGGGCCGCTCGTACTTTTTTTCCCCTTGCCTCGGTCAAAATGTTGCCGTGCAGCTTATTTGTTGTCTCTGCCAATGCGCTTTGCGCTTGCGCAACTACTACTACTACTACGCATTGCCTTCCTGACCATTGCCTGTTGAGCCGATGATTCACCTGAAGGTGAACACGCAATGAAGACTCATAGGTCTATCGGCCGATGTTGCGACCCAAGTTCACATTGATTTGTTACCAGACAAAGCTTCATTGTGGCGAGAGAGGCCGCCCGTCGATGCGTTCGTTGCGTTGGGCGATGCGCGCGGCCAGCGATGCGGCCCCATCCCACATCCCCGCCCAAAAAACCGTTCGGCCCACGTCGCTGGGAGGCCTACGAAATCCATACCCAGCAATGGAGACAGACAAGACAACAAACCTGGGGAGGAGATCAGTTCGGGCACTGGGATCTCTCGGACGGATGCCTAAACGCAAAAACTAGGAAGAAGAAGAAGAAGAAAAAAGGCACGATAATTTACAGTCGCTCTTGTCTTGGGCGCGCTTCGTCGGCACTTTTTACCAGCATTACGACGTCATCGGCCTTGTCACCGCTCTTCTGACTCAAAACGGTGGTTTGGTTTTTTTTTACTTGCTCGACCCTTGCGCCTCCTCTACGGTGAACGGCAACCCCGCGAAAACTGATCGTGAGGAAACAAGATAAGCGCCCGTCTGCTTGGGCCTTCCCGAAAATTCTGTGCTCTGGAGAAAATCTAGTGCGAACTGATGGAACGATGTCACCGGTCCAGTCGTGGAGCTCAATACTAGGGTACTGGCGGGAAACGAACGGTGTGCATCGTCACCGTAGTTGTCCATGTATCTCATGGATGGGCGTATATTCCCCCAACGTCTGTGACATGTCCCTGTGCTGTAAGTGTGTTGTTGAGATCCCTCCTGTGAGCGAGTCGTTGGCGCCCTCCCTCAGGTGTTGGCACGCATGCCATTTTCGACAAGTATAGACGGAAAGAATCGGAAGCGAGTACCTCTTATGCTTCCCAAGACCTTGGCTGAACACCTAGACTCCAAGCCATAGATAGTTGCATAGTTTTCGGATTCTGCATCCCACATCCTCTTCTCCCGCCACCGTGCCTGGCGCCCCGTAGAACCAAGCACCCGTACAAGAATGGCCGTTGCAAGAGCCTGTGATATACATGCCCGTACAACTTGCCGATTAGTAGGTCTGTCTTCTAGAAGTGTATAAGCTGTGGCCTGCTTAAGCCATGTCTATGCCTGTATATCGAGCCGGTCCAGTGATCTCCTTTATTTCCCATATCAGCATCTAAGGATGACGGCTTCCGATGCTAATCTTTTCACGTCAATGAGGCCATGGATAATGAGGACAAAATCAGATGAAATCATACAGGTCCGACTTGTGCCATCCAATGCTATTAGGGGATATCTCAAAGGGGACTAGAACCATAGCAATACAGATATGACGAATATGGTCTTCCCCCAACTTCATGGGGGGAGGGGACCCGAAGGATGAGTCTGCTGTGTTGGCCGCCCATGTGCAGTTATTTTTCAGTAGCAATCTTGACCTTCCTACGCGTCAACGTGCGTCGCTTCGTCTAACATCGTGAGCAAAAACTACAAACAATACTGAAATCGCTTCGGTCCAAGTCTAACAATTTGACCACCCCCTCAAAAACAACCCCCCTCCCCCCTTTTCCAAAAGCGATATGGTGTGAAGTATCACATCTCTTACCTTCTTTCGGCCACGGACAAACCGCCAATATGATATGAATCCTTGCCGATTACATGCCCGCCTTCCGCATCCCCTCTTCGATCTCGGCCCTCACGTCGTAGCTGTAGAGAAACTGTCGGACCGGGGCGCTGAAGTTATAGGCCTCGCGTGGATAGAGGCCGGCGCCGCCGCCCCATAGCTCCTCGGCCTTTTGTCGATACTCGTCGTACATGCCCGGGATCGTATCCGAGAGATGCTGGACGATGTGCATGTGCGTCTTGAGCACGTCGCTGTACACCTTGAGCCGGGCGGGGACCATGTCTTTGCAGTACACGCCCCGGAAGAGCGTCTCTAGGGCGGCGGCCTCCTCGATGGCGAGCACTGCGCCCTGCGCGTGCGTGGGCGGGATGGTGTGCGCGGCGTCGCCCAGGAGGACGGCGCGGCCGCGGAAGTACTTGTCCAGGGGATCCCGGCGCAGGAGCTTGTGCACCTTGATCTCCTCGGCCTTCTGGAGCAGCCGGCCGAGCAAGGGGTGGTAGGGGGACACCACGTCGAGCGCCTCCTCCACCGTCGCGGGCGAGTTCCAGTCCTCCTTGTTCTCGTTCTGGGGCTGCGTCGTGTGCCGCAGCGCCACGTTCATCAGCAGCTGGCCCCGGCGGGTGCGACAGGGGTAAGTCACCATGTAGAAGGCGTCGGGGAGGTTGCACGGGACCCAGTAGCCGGGCGCGGCGTTAGCGAAGAGCCCCCGCAGCTCCTGGTCCTCGAGCACGCTGTCCATGGGTATGAGACATCGGTACGCCGACCAGCCCAGGTCCTTAGCCGGTTCTTTCCGGCCTGTGACGTTCTTAACAAGCTGTGAACGGATGCCGTCGGCGACCACGACGAGGTCCTTGGTCGCCTGCACGCCACAATCCATACATATCACCCCATTTTCACAGTCAACATGCACGACCGCCTCACCCAGCCTAAGCTTGACTGGTTTGCCAGGTTGACTTCCATCTTTGTTCTGGGCCATTTCCCTCAGGACCCTGTGTAGCTCTGCTCGGTGGTAGAAGCCCATTTTGGCCCCGAACTCCCCCATAAGGGAGTGGAACTTTTCTGTCAATACCGGCTCGAGGTCATCGGCATCCACCATGCGCATGCCTGCAGCCTCGACGACGTGGGCGTCGTCATTGTTGAAACCCCAATCGTCCAGTATCCGAGAGCCGTTAGGTGTGATGGTAATAGCCGCCCCTATCTCATCCGCGAAGTTTGACCTTTCAAAGACCTATCGTCCGCAGAATCAGAAATGCCGGTGACATCTAGGGTCATACAAAGCCTAAGGGGGGTTCTTCCTTTCTTTGTCCGTCTTCCTGAACGCGAAGAGTACCTGGTTGGAAACGCGGAATCTCTTCTCTGTACTACCCGACCGAGATGGACAAGAAGGAAGAGCCAGCTTTGACTTACCTCGACATGTGCCCCTGCACGTCGCAGAGCGATTGCAGCACTCAAGCCACCAATACCTGCGCCAATGATGCCGACTTCCAGTGGCATGTCTCTAGCAACGGTGGATAATGTGAGACAAAAATTACTTAGGGTAGGTGTGGCGCGTGTCGTTGCAACAACCGCGGAATTTTTTTCCCTGGATATGTAGGGTAGGTACACAAGGCTAACACGGAGTAGAAGACTGCCCGATACTCGGGGTGCTGAAAAAGGATATAGGTACTTCGATGTCTCGCGTCCGTTAAAAATAAAAGACAAAAGAGGTCTCAAAGTAGGGATATTTCGAGGCAGGCAGGGATCACTCTGTCCTTGTCCCTTGCTGGATTGCCTTTTCAAACGATCTTCTTATGTGTTTCAAATGCAGTTCCCAGGAGCAGGAGCTGCTATCTCGGCCGTAAATCGGACATGTGGCCGGCAAGCGCTGCTTTCCATACCTGCCGAACAAACCAAGATACCATCGCATATCGACCCAGCCATTTCATCATATGTCTGTAGCCTGACTCCCCGAACAACAATTGGACAATTGCAAACAATCCAATACTGCCACGGATGAGTATGCTATTGGCTGCCCGCCAAGTGATTGCTATACTGTATGCTAAGCCATCTCCTGATATCACTGGTGTTCATACCGGGTCACTTTTAGGGACTGTATATCGGTCAATTGTATCGCGCCACCAGGGTCAAGAGCAACACTGTCGAAACAACATGCATTCCGTCAAACTCAATCGTCTAGGTCAGGCGATTATCAGGGCTGGACTCGCCTCTTGACCCCGGTGTCCCAACAAAGAGATGCTCATCTGTTCTATCTATGGATAATGGCCTCTACCATATAAAATTACCAGACCTGAGGTCCAAATGTCTCGCCTGGCGGCAACTTCACCTGTATAGCCGTGCCCTGGAAATCCATAGTACTCTCAACCACATTGTTGCCCCACCAAGAGGGGGCCTTGATATCATGGAGTGTAAAGGCGAAGAAGATAACAAGAGTCGCGAGCGCCAACCCGAGATCAAGGCCTGAAGAAGTCAGGAAATTCAATCTACTCCACCACCTGAAATGCCTTCTTTTAATCCAGAATTGGAAAACAAATCCTACAACGCCCCACGACAAGTAATTGAGCGGAGAGGCTGGAGGAATGGAGCCGGCACCGCCGAAGATGAGAGGGGCTATGAGGAATCTGGTGAAAGATTTGGGGTTCTTCTTCGTATAGTAGTAGATAATGATGGGAGTGATCGCCCCGAGCAAGAAGAACAAGAACAGCCCCGAGTAGATCTGTCCGATGGAGAAAATCCTAGCAGGACCGATGAGACCCCATATTACCGACGCTTTATGAATTGTTAGTGCTAGATGCATGGATATATTTTCGCTAAGTACGAACCTGAGAAGAAGACTCTGCCGCCAGGACACGAAAAGTGTTCTGGCTGAGTCGGCTCGCAGACGCCATCGATGTTGGCAAGCGCCAAATTCAACACGACGATTTGGATGAAGCATGAGAAAGTCGTTGCCACGACCTGGCACATGAACATCGTCCGAGGCGGTATCTTCATATAGTGGCCAAACTTGAGGTCAGCCACGAACCCCAAGGCTTGTGACATTGTGATATAGCCGAAGGTTTTAAATCTACTATAGTTAGCGTTTACCATTCAATGCTTAGTATGAGAGATGGGGATCAGGGGCCTACATCATCAGAGCCAGGGGTCTCCCAGGTTGGATATAACCATAGACAAACTCGGTCAGAACGTTGAGTCCAATCTGGGTATTCGTCACAGCCTGAATGATGCCTATGGGAAGCGAGAAAGCGAAAGAGATCCCCACAGCCAGTAGGAAAGCCCACCACGTGAGATTCGTAGGATAGGCCATGACCGTATAGAAACCAAAGAGGAGGACCTATAATACGATCAGCAAGAAGAACCAGCTAGTAACACCCAGGCTTAACTTACGATAACGAAGAGACCTGTGTACCACCAAGTGGGCGCCTCAATGTATTTCCGCATAAGTTTCATATGGATATCAGGCTTCTCAGTCGTGCTGTTCTGGTACTGGCGCCAGATGGTTTTACGATGATGTAAAAATGTATATACTATAAGCGACGTTATTGCAGCGAACGAGAGGCCATAGGCTATGGCAAACGTCGTGCTATGAGCGGATTAGTACTGGGATTTGTAATATCGTATATGAAGCATTGCTTACCTGATGAACAGAGGAGAATAGGCTTTGTAGGCCTCCTCGTCCAGAACGAAGTCCTTTGTAAGAATTCTAGTCGTGTTGTACGGCGCACCCGTGTTGTCATATGTTGATGCATCGCTCATTGGCAGATACTGAGCATACCACACGCCGGTATAGTGCAGGAAAGAAGACATGCCAAGGAAGAAAATGACCACACCGACCAAGGTATTGGCAATAGCATGCCTACAGAACTCGTAAGCCAAAGATAAGTTGTTGGGTTTATGTTCGGGTCGTGGCTTACCAAGGCGGAATCAACGGAGAACCGACGAATCCTGCTATCTGGGTCCAGTCAAAGGTAATAGGGAGTATTGACAAACCGGTATTACCACCAAATAATTGGTTAACAACCGCATTGTTCGGGGCCATCCAAGTTGCAAAGGCGAAAACACTTAGGAACTGCGCGAAGAACCCAGGGATAAAATAATACAAGAACGAGCCCAGCGTAATCATACCAAACCATCTATACTTGGGCATCATGCCTCCAATAATGGTTGGATCTAGCGGGGCGGCCTTCTCGTGCATCGCGTTCAGCAAGGCCACCGCGACTAAATTACCTGGCCAGATCATCGACGCCGGGTATACTGTGGTAGGGTTAGCATAGCCGGGGAATATTTGAATTCGCATACTTACCAAGGAATTTCCGCATGGTTCCAGCAATGCCATAGCCAAGGGATTGGGTGGTGATGGTCAGCAAAAGCTGGAATACCATGCCAAAGTCCTGTTTATAGAAGACCTTTTGTGCCAGAATGATGTCGGTGGCATATGCAACCGAGAATGATACATTTGCCATGACAACGATGACCGAATGTTCCTTGACGTTGAAGGGCCCGGGATTGAGACTCCATCTCAGGCCAAATGTATTGTAGTGTTTTTGAGGCATCACCTTCTCCCAGGCCTTGCCCATCGGCCAAGCGATGATTTGTGCGATTAAAGATCCGAGGCCGATTGTCGGACGCCGAAGGGATAACAAAGTGTTCATCGATGCCCCCAGAGTGACCAGCGACATGCCAATGGCCCATGCCCGTACTGTGTTGCATGGGAGGTCCTCATCGTAGTTATGGACCGCAGCACGCACCTCGGGGTAGGGGGAATCCTCCTGCTCTTCATCCCCTTTGAGGTGGGCTTCGTCGTCATCGTCTAGACCGGCGGAGTCCTGGGAGGTGGCCCTTCTGGAAGCACTGTCATCCTCATCAGGTAGATTTGGATCTAAAAGCATCTCATACTCTTCGCCTTCCTCATATGGGTCACTGTTGTGGGCGGTTGCGTCGCCCCAATCAGAGAGCTGCTGCTTCAGCTTGTCGTTGGGGTCCTCGAATCTCGAGGTGGCTCCCGCGGTACTCCGACCGCTTGACTCTGCCATTTCATCTTCCTGGCTGTCGCGAGCAGCCTCGTCTCGGTATTTCCGCCCAGCAGACGTACCAGACGGCCCTGGATGTGATGAAGAACTCATTCTGCGTATGATGGCGGACTGAAGTGGTTCGTTAAGTTACCAAGACAATGCCCACGCAGGTGGTTGTCCAGGCGAACCGCCAAATCACGACGACAGGGTGGTTACAGATCCCGTCGCGCGCATCGCATTTTGGGATGAGAAAGTGGCCGAGTTGGATCGCGGTGAAAGTATGTTAAGCAGCGGTACCAAACTTTGAGACGACCCACGCAAAACCGACGCGATTCCTGGGCTTTCAATGTATAGACGACTCTAAATATGCAGCGGCATGGAGTTGTGAGTGGACAGATCACCTAGAGCATGCTCCACGATCTCAGAATCTGATGTCACCCGAAACGTGGCCGAAGGAACCAAATGAAACAAACGACTTGTGGTCAGGATACGGGATAAGCCAGCGCCAAACACGGCTGGGAGATGCGGTGCCTGGAGAGTAACTAAGAAAGACAGGAAATCGTGCTATAAATAAATTGTAGCTATAGCTCCCTAGATTGATTGGTGCATCTTTCCAATTATGGATGTAGACAACGAAGCGGAATTGCAAAGTATGTGTAAAGCAATATTGTTGAGGTGCATGTTGATGTTCCATTCAAGCTTCAGCTGAGGTTGGATTAGGACCCTGGACCCACTCTGGAGCTACAGCCAGCTCCCAGCCTAGGTTAAGTACTTAGCAGGTTAGACAGCCTAGACAACCTAGACAGCCTAGACAGCCTACAGTCTACAGGGGGTGTCAGCTTGGCCTAGACTCAATCCAGATCGCTCTTTAGCCTATGTCCAATTTTATACACCCAGTTACTGTAACTACCTACACACAGCTCGAGTATAACAAACCCTCGTCTTCTTCGAACGCCATCTCTATGTCTATCTGAGGCACGCCATCTTGATACGATGTGCAAGCAAACCAAAGCATTCCAAACTGTTTAAAGTGGCAATACCAGTAGTGGTGACATGCGTCGGGTTGTGGTCACGGGACTAGGTGCCGTCACACCTCTCGGCGTCGGCGTAAAGCGGACATGGAAGCGTCTCCTCGAGAGCCACTGTGGCATTGTCAGCGTTGCTGATCTGGAGCCGCGCAAACAGTGGCAAGATTTGACGAGCACAGTCGCCGGCCTCGTTCCAAAAGGCAGCGTTGGTGATGGGCGATGGCAAGCAAACGATTGGCTCACGCAGTCAGAGGAAAGACGTACATCGTTGTTCACCCAGTATGCCATGACAGCTGCATCGGAGGCGCTGAAAGATGCTGAGTGGTCTCCGTCAAAGCGTGAACAGCTTGAGATGACGGGGGTCTGTCTAGGCAGTGGCATTGGCAATCTGGATGAGATCTACAAGACTGCTCTTTCCTACGAGAAGGGTGTAGGTTCTTAAGAAAACTTCTGTTCATGTATCTGCTATAGAAAAACCATGATTACTGACCACACTCATAGGGTTACAAGAAAGTTTCGCCAACCTTTGTCCCCAAGATCCTCATCAATATGGCGGCTGGCCACATAGCCATGAGATATGGTTTCCAGGGACCAAACCATACCGCAACAACAGCCTGCACGACAGGAGCCCACTCCATAGGAGACGCATCGCGCTTCATTGCTTGCGGCGATGCAAATGTCATGGTTGCTGGCGGCGCAGAAGCATGTATCCATCCTCTAACCTTTGCTGGATTTGGCAGATCACGGTCACTGTCAACTGCCTTCAACCATGATCCAGCCTCGAGCTGTCGTCCTTTTGACCGCGGACGAGATGGGTTTGTCGTGTCAGAGGGTGCGGCTGTGGTTGTCCTCGAAGAGCTGGAACACGCAAGGACCAGAGGGGCCCACGTGTACGCTGAGCTTCGAGGGTACGGCTCCAGCGGCGATGCGTACCATATGACGGCGCCTCGCGAAGATGGCTCGGGTGCCTTACTGGCTATGACAAAGGCCTTGAAGTCGGCAGGGTTGCGGCCTAACCAAGTCGACTATGTGAACGCGCATGCCACAGGGACGGCGATCGGCGATGCCGCCGAAGCAATGGCTATACAAACTCTGATGGCCGGCCCCGAAGGATATGAGAATGAGTCCAAAGTCACAGTCAGCGGCACCAAGGGTTCCCTAGGTCATCTGTTAGGGGCAGCAGGTGCTATTGAGACTGTAATTTCGGTTCTTTCGGTTCGAAATGTAAGTCATTCAGACCATGTGGAACCATCAGAGTCATATATTTTCATATCTCTTTACTAACCTCCATCAACAGAATGTTGTTCCTCCCACACTGAATTTGCATGAGCCGGATGTTGTTCCGAAATTCAACTTGGTACCAAACCATGCTCAGCAGAAGGAGGTCGAGGTTGCTATCACAAATAGCTTCGGTTTCGGTGGTACCAATGCTTCACTAGTGCTGGCCAAATATCATGGCTGAGCTCTATATTCAGTTTTATATGCAAAACGCATGACTCTAATCTTGAAATCAGTTCAACTGGTCGATTGTCTAGATTTAGATGGTCTTGCTAAGAAGCAAGCATCTATATGTACTAAAGAGGCGGGAAACCAAGCCCGGCGTGTACTACCAAAGCTCAATTGGAATACTGAATATTTGACTTGAACATGAACTAACAGTTACCTTGATATATCTTAAGTACATATTTCTTTAGTGTGGCCGGTTGAGGCGAACAAACTCACCGGTAACATGAAGACGGCCGATGCCATGTCTTTGGGTCACCAAAACCACTGGGACCGACCGCCGACGGCTAGTGCCACAAGCTCTCAACTCCACGCATTTTTTCCCCGAGTCGCAGACGACAGAAATTGGATGACGTGAAGACCTCCAGATCCCCTACAACCACCACCGTTCGCACATTTTCCGTGTACAGTGCAGCCACGGCCTTCCAAAGCACCGAATTCGGTCTGCAGCAATGGCTTGCCGAACCTGTAGGCCAAATGTCGGCCAATTGGCCCGACAGGCATGGTTATCTACCAACCCGGTAGAAGCCTCTTCTCCGGCGTCCGCGATATCGATAGTAGCAGCATCCCGAACAGCTGCGGCCCAGAGCCGCCCCATGCGCCAGTACCAACCGCGACAGCAAAGGAACTTCTCGACCACCCCAAGTTCTCAGGCCATGCTCCCAGACTTCATCAAGGACGCCCTGAAATCCAGCGCCCAGCCTTACCACGTCCACCGAGCGACCGAGATCATCTACAAAACCTGCGCCAGCCAGGCCCACTACACGATTTCCGAGGAGGACAAACGGAATGGCACAGTAAAGAAGACGGAGGACGGGGTTGAGATAGGCGTAGGGAAGACGATGTGGCACACAGGTTCGTAGCCAGCTCTTCGCTTGCTTTTCTTTGCAAGCCAAACCTCTCCCGCCCCCTCTCACAATGTCTCCCTCTTTCGAAGCGAAGAATGCCGGTAACTAATTCATTGCCTGCTACCAGACTTTGGCCTCCCCGCGACATTCAGCACATGGTCGCAGGTGACTATGCTCCATATGTACCTCGTGTGCGCGCGGCTGCGCAACCTGGACAAGGACGCTGCGCGGTCGTGGCAGCAGCAGCTCGTCGACCACTACTTCTTCGACGCCGAGGAGCGCATGGACCTGACGCACGGCATCACGGCGCGCGGGCTTAGGCAACGGTACCTCAAGGACCTGTTTGTTACATGGCGGGGCATTCTGGCGGCGTACGACGAGGGTGTGGTCCGCGGGGACGCCGTGCTGGCGTCGGCCGTCTGGCGCAACGTCTTCAGCGCGAGCGCCGACGTCGACGTGCGCAGCGTCGCTGCCGTCGTGAGCTGGATGCGCCTCTGCCTCAAGATGCTCGACCAGATGCCCGACGAGGCCCTCTTCTCCCAGGCTTCGGCCGCCTTCAAGTGGCCCGCCAAGAACGAGCTCAACGTTGTCGACAAGCCTGCCCGCGAGCTCGAAGGCTTGCTGCCTAATGCGCCCGCGGGGGCCGCCAAGGTGAAGGCAGAAGAGTCCGCCACGGCACCTATCCAGAAAGTCGCTGTATAAGGGTGCCCCGCGTTATAGATGTAGAATAATGTAACATAAAAAAAGGACTCGGGGGCGCACAGCTCAGACAATCCACTTTGGCATGCTTGGACGGGAACTGTACAGATAAGACTGAGGGCCATCCCATATTATAAAAACGGTTACTGTCTAATCGACTCGCTCCCACATCTGAAACTCGTACCGTGTCCCGTTTTCTTCCTGCAGGCCCTCGGGCACTGTTTCTCCCGTCCAAGCATCCAGCTCTTCCTTGGACCGCTGCGCCCACTTCTTGTCGCCTCCATCCTCTCCCGACAACAGGCGTAGGGGGAAGAAGGTGTCGCACTCAAAGTCATCCATGACGCTCGTGAGCAGAACCCGCTTCGCCTCCGGCAGCGCCAATGACGCCCCGTAGATCTGGGCGCCGCCGATTACGAAGGCCTTGGTGGTGGTGGCGGCCGCCGTTCCTGCCGCCGGCCGCGTCCTCTTCAGGTACTCGAGTGCCTGCGCCAGCGAGCTGACCTTTACGGGCTCCTTCTCCAGGTCCACCTCTGTGGCACCGCCGTCGTCTGGGTGCGATCGGCTGATGACAATGTTCAGGCGGCCCTTCAGGGGTCGGAACTTGGGCGGGATGCTGTCCCAGGTCTTGCGACCCATGATGACGGCATTCATGGCCGGGGGTTGCGCCTTTTCGTCGTGGGTTAGCCTACAGACAGCGCTTGCTTACGATATAGAGAAGTTGGATGGGATCTAGTAATTGTGCAAGGGCATTACACACATCGACAGGAAGCCGTTTGGTCACGCGGGCGAAGTAGGCCATCTCTTTCCTGAGACCGGTCCACGGGAGGGTGCCGGCGCGCCCGATGCCCATGTCCCGCGTCGCAGCCACGACGAGGGTCAGCTCTATGGGCAACATGGTATTGGTGGCCGTCCCCGTGTTCATTTGTCCGGTAGTACTTGGATATGAATGTCGGGCTGAAAGGGGGAAGGTTGAGTTGATTGGATTGATGCGCAATTCTGTGCCCTTGAAGGGTCCGCCTAATTTGCAACTTGGCAAAGGTGGGGGTGTTTTCATGAAGTAAGGTTACTAGCCAGAGGCTGGAGGCTGGTGGTTTTTGTAGCAGGCAAACTCTCTCAACCTCTTGTTACAATGGACCAATTTTGTGTGACAGCGCTGGTTTTTATATATATAGATCATCCCCATTTTTCCTCCTCCGGAATTTGTGTTATAGTTGTCAATCTTCCTGTATGTGTTGCGTGTGTGCCAATTCTTACCCGCCAAGCGCAAGTACATGTACGCATGCGTATAAGTACCCCTGTCTGCCCCGGATGACTCTAGGCTATACTCATCATGCTGGAGAGGCAACGGTCTTGGCCTCCTCTAACCTCTGCAGTTCCTTCCTCTTCATCTCCTCCTGTATTCTGACCCTCATGGGCACAATCGCCTCCCGTGGCATCGTCGGCTTCCAGCCTTTCATCCTGTCCGGCCCGCCCACGCTCTGGATGGTCTTGAGTTCGACGAGGCTGTAGTCCCCGTCCTCGCGGTCGAAGACCTGCGGCACGCGGAAGCTGACGGGCGGGTTCGTGATGAAGCGCGGGTGCCGCAGGGCGTTGCTGGTCGCCGAGTGCATCATGAGCGGGTGCAGCAGGAACACGTCGCCGACGTCCCCGCTGGCCTCGACGAACTCATCGCACCCACGCACCAGCTCCGCGTACCATTCGAGGTTCTTCTCCTTAGTGAAGTCCGGGTGCGCCCGCGGCACCATGCGCGGGGACACGCCCTCCGGGTGGTCGTACAGCCAGCGGGCGATCTTGGGCACCGCGTCCGGGCACAGCATGGTGCCGCCGCCCTGAGGGGGCACGTCGCTGAAGAGCGGGATCACCAGCAGGGCCTGCTCGGGGCTGTCGAGGTAGTGCACGAAGAAGTCGCCGTCGACATGCCAGTTGTCGAGCTCGCGCGGCGGAACGGGCCGGCCCTCGCCCTCGGCCGAGCCCAGGTTCACGATCAGGCTGTCGCGCCAGTACCGCGACCGCTCCTCGTCGACGCGATCGGCCCCGCCGCAGAGCTCGCAGATGGCCGACCAGGCCCGCGGCGCCAGCTTGGCCGCGTCAAAGGTCCGGTGTGACGGCATGTTGATCTTCTTTAGCGTCCAGGTCGACTTGTCGTCCGCTGACATGCCCAGGCGCGTCCAGACGCCCTCGGTGACCTCAGCGGCTTGGTCGCGCGTGAAGCAGTTGGTCAATTTGAGGTAGCCATTCTTCAGGAAGAACTGCTTCTGCTCTTCGGTCAGAGGCGCCGGTGAAGCCATCGTATATTACTGATTGGGTCAAGCTGTGAGACCAACGGGCTGGGGATCAAAATACAATGTACTTCGACTTATCGAATATGTCGTGGTACAACTGCCTGTTGATACTATTCCTTTCCTTCCTTAAAGGTGAGTGGTATCCCTATTTCCAAAGCTTAAGACCCTATTCCGCGACAGTTCTCCTGATGGGCAGCTTTTTATGTAAGTCGCTTGGCAGGCGGTAGTCCCCTGCCGGATTCACCAAGGGCCAAGCTTTATAAGAGCGATCCGATGACCCGTTTACAAGTCAGGTAGCTATACAGTAGTGGCCAGTTGGTGGGGACTGGGGACTGCGGGGGATATCAGCCGTATTTAACCTGAATACTCCTATTGGACCATGGTCTGTGGCTACGGCGTGGTGAACTCATGCAATCTATGACTTGGCGATGAGGCGCGGCCGTTGTCAGAGTTATATCTGAGGCCACGCTCATTGAAATACTCAATGTCCGTTATATACCATACGCATAGTGATCTCAGGGGGTATTTCAGTTAGCCTGTTCATGCGCCAAATTCTGACTAGTCAGGCAAGCCAAGCTTCCGGCAGCAGCAGTAGCGGAGGCTGCGTGCTTGATTCCTCTCGTTTGCTGGTGGCGGACCGGGATCACCTCGGATGGATATCAGTCACGCGTAAATGTCTAGTCTATATTCTGTCTATCAGAAGTGTAGTATTTGGCTGCGCTTCGTAAACCGTCTCATGGCTTCGCCGCACGCAGATCGCTGAGCTTGTCAGCGTAGTAGGCCGGGACGAACTGGGCGTCTTCAGCCTCCCACTGCTCCTTCTTGCACACTCCCGTAAGAACAGCGAGAGTGCCACCGAGACCACCCTCGATGCCGAATTGGATATCGGTATTCAAGCGGTCACCGACCATGCAGGTCCTCGCGCGGTCCAGCTGGAACTTGCCCTCGATCGAGTCCATCATGGCCTGGCTCGGCTTGCCGAGGGCGATTGGCTGCTGACCTATCATGTTTATCAGGGGAACAGATATGGAGCCGGCGCCGGGGAAGAAGCTGTGGTTGGTGGGGAAGGTGCTGTCAGTATTGGTGGCAAGGAACTTGGCGCCGCGGGCCAGGTACTGGTAGGCCATGGAGAGCTTGAGGTAGTTGACGTGGAAGTCCAGGCCGGCCAGGACGCAGCCAACCTCGGGGTCCAGCGCCGAGCCGTCTGCCAGCGCGTCGAAGTCGGCCTGGGTGATGTCCCGGCGCAGGTTGGGGTCGGTGCCACCGACGAAGGGCACGCCCTCGGTGGCAAGCTCCGACTCGATGCCGCTCTCGCCCAGCACAAAGACCTTGTTCTTGCCGGCGGGCAGCTTCAGGATGCGCGAGATGTAAATGGCGGACGAGTACGCCGACGCAAAGATCTCCTCAACCTCGCTGGGGATGCCCAGGTTCGCGAGCTTCTTCTGGTAGTCCTGGCGCGATTTGGTGGAGTTGTTGGTGACAAAGACCACCTTCTTGCCTAGTATGAATAAATCAGCCCATCATCTTGCAATTGATGATGCCATGTCTATTAGGTCGTCTAAAACTAACCTTTGGACCTCAAAAACTCCAATGTCTCAACGATGCCTTCGAAGAGATGATCGCCCGACCATAAGACGCCTACGCCATGACGTTAGCTGCGAACCCGATACTATTTCAGCGGCAGCCTGGAACGGTTACCATCGCAGTCGAACAGGAAAACCTAGATAGGTATTAGCAAGCGTAACATGACGATAACTCCCGATCCCAGCGACTCACGTCGAAGCGGTCAAGGAACTCGTTTATTGCCGCAATATCGCCGGTAAGGTATTTGGATGTTGATGCCGGCATTGTGTACGGGAGGGTCTCGAGGGACCAAAAACGAAAGAAATGAGCTTGTTCTATCGAAGATCCGGTGGCAATTCCAGTGTAGGTGGGAGACTTGTCTAGATGAGTATGCGACAGGCTGAATTCAAATCAGAGTATAGTAAAGTGAGGCAACTTCCGTCAGCTTGAAGCATTTAATGCTCCAGAAATCCGTTCGGCTTTGTCGCCGTTTCCACTCCGCAGAAGGACCGGCTGGATTGATAGAATCCAGCTACGAAAGCGCCCAACTATGACATACTTGGGTGCCGCGCGACAAGCCAAGTCAAAGACTAACCTGCTATTATACTCATCCGCAAACGCCGGATCGGATCCGTATCAAGCATGGAACCTTTCCACGTTGGTTTCTCCTACTGTACATGTATAATACGTTATTGGCCACTTCCACTCACTTACTCACTCACTACCTTTGACTGAATACCACCAGAGCGGTTCTTTGTAGTGAGTGCACGCATCAATATTATTTGGCTTTAGCGCGTTCGCCCAAGAAGCTCGCAGGCTCGATAGACTAGACGCCTAACCTAACCTACTGAGTTTACGCAAGAAAGTTAGGGTTATGTAGCAATCAGATATACAAGCCACCTGCACCGGTTGATCATTGCATGATGGAAATGAAGCGAAGCTCGCTACTCATTCCCCCGGCGTCTCACTGCAGCCACTGCAGTCAGTGACTGCACTGCTTGATTGCCTAGGTCCCGGTCCCGTCAAGGCTCCCTACAGCGCTTCTCCACTATTGTACCTCGGCAGAGGGGACTTGGGGACTTGGGGACTCTGGCTCTCAGGGCGGCTGTTGTCCCGGCGTCAACCTTATTGATACTCTCGGCAACCTGCTCTTGTATATATGCTGGACACAGACGCCGAGTTGCGGACAATTGATTCAACCATACACACCACGTTAAATCTTCTTCACACGAGGCTTAACCAGCAAACCGTCGCAAAAATGAGTGGCCCTGGAGCTGGATTCGAGTACCCTCCCAAGGAGGTGTCTTGGATGAAGCGCGATGCTCTCCTGTTCGCCGCCAGCATTGGCTGCACCTCGGATGAGCTTCAGTTCCTCTATGTAAGTGTCGCCGACGTTGGAGAATCGCGAGTACGCTAAGCTGATCACACACTAGGAACTGGATCCCAACTTCTCCGTCTTCCCGACATACCCGGTTATCCTGCGTAAGTACAATTAGTTCCTAGTTTGCCCTCAACCAACGAAAGGCATGCCCTGACTGACGACTTTGGTCCACAGCCTTCAAGGGAGACACCCAAGAAGTAATCGATTTCTACGCCGCCCAGAAAGCCGAGAAGATCCCCGGTGTCCCCGAGTTCGACGCGCGACGAGTTGTCGACGGCCAGCGCCTGGTCCAGTTCCTCAAGCCTCTCCCTCCGACCTCGGCCGGCAAGAAGTTCGAGATCCGCACCAAGGTGCTCGGCGTCTACGACAAGGGCCGCCCGGGCACCGTGGTTGAAACGCAGACAGACCTGGTCGAGGCCGGCTCTGGCGACGTCTACTCACGCGCCATCGGCAGCGCCTTCTACGTCGCCCAGGGCAACTGGGGCGGGCCCAAGGGCCCCGCGACGGAGAACTTCCCGCCGCCCAAGGGCAAGCAGCCCGACGCCGTCTTCGAAGACCAGACCACCCAACAAACGGCCCTGCTGTACCGCCTCAACGGCGACTACAACCCACTCCACGCGCACCCCGAACCCGGCAAGAAGATGGGCTTCGGCGGCGCCATCATCCACGGCCTCTACTCGTTCAACTCGTCGTGCCACGGTCTGCTGCTGAAACTGGGCGGCAGCGACCCCAAGAACATCAAGGAGTTCCAGGCCCGATTCGCGAGCCCCGTCAAGCCTGGCGACAAGCTCGTCACCCAGGCCTGGAGGACGGGCGAGATGAAGGGCGAGTGGGAGGAGATCCGCTTCGTCACCAGCGTCGAGGGCGGCAAGGTCTGTCTGAGCAATGGCCGGGCCTTGATGAAGGTCGTCGGTGAGGGTAAGAGCAAGTTGTAGAATTATGCGTGGGTTTTCGTCAAGTAGCAAGCAAGCATTTAAGCCAGGAATCGATTCAATTGTAAACAATGATAACTATCGCAGTAGTCTACTACTTTGTATGAGTCCCCTTCTCATCTGTAATGCGCTGATGTGTGCTGGAAATATTGGGTGGCCGAAGTACATATCGTCGAGTTTCCACTGCTGCCTTGGATCAAGCTAGCTTCTGTCTACCCAATGTAGGCCTGCATTTGTACATTTGACAATTACATATTGCCATCAACTGTAATGAACTGAAAAATTGCGCTTTCGTCTCATTAAAAGCATGGCGTCCAAGGCAAAGATAGGCGACCGCCTGTCCTACGACGGAGCTGTGTGCACCGTACGGTACATTGGTGAGGTTGCCGGCACTACGGGCAGCTGGATTGGAGTAGAATGGGACGACGCATCCCGAGGGAAACACGACGGCTCGCACAAGGGACAGCGATACTTTACTTGTAAGCCGCAGTTATGTCGAACCTCGGCAACGGTCATGGTTGGGTCTGCTGACACGTTCTTCTGCTCTGGCAACAAAAAGGCAAATCCAAATCACCCACCGCGGCGTCTTTCGTGCGCCCCACCAGGACGGCTGAGCCGCCCCAGAGCTTCGTCGCAGCCCTGAAGGAAAAGTACACGGCCGAGATCGCGACGGGCGGCATCGAGATCAGGTTCTCCGGAAAGCTCGCCGAAGAGGTCGGCTTTGACAAGATCCGTCGCAAGCAGGCCGACCTGGCCGAACTGAAGCATGCCATCCTGGACGGCATGCGCGTCGCCCACGCCTACGACGAGAGCGATGAACGCATCCGCGACACCTGTCCCAAGATCATCAATCTCGAGCTCAGTCGTAATCTGTTCACTCACATGGGCGCGGTTGCCGGAATATGCTCAGAGCTGCCGGGTCTGCGTAACTTGCGACTGAAGTGGGAAACCCCCCCGAACGCATACTATCCGTATTTCCTTGCTAATCTCACGTTTTCACAGTGGTAACCGATTCCAGGATGTGGTCAATGACGAAGGACTAAAAGATGCCGAGAAGATATTTGCAAATGTAACTGAACTGGCTCTCGAAGAGAATCTCATGGACTGGAACGAGATATGCCATGTGGCTACCAAGTTCCCTGAGCTGGCGAACTTGTCCGTCGACTTGAACCAGCTCCATTCGCTGCCGGCCGTGCCTCTCAAGTCATTGTCCACAACTCTTGTGTCGCTGAACCTGGAATTCAACGAGTTCACCAGCTTCATGGACATCGCCAGCTTATCGGAGATGAAGTCGCTGCGTAATCTCCATCTGAAGGGGAATAACATCAGTGCTATCACCCCGAACGCCTCAGACCCAGCACCTGTTTTCTCTTCAGGCCTTCGCTTCTTGGACATATCCTATAACAAGGTGTCAACCTGGTCGTTCATTGACGATCTACCAGTTACTTTCCCGGGACTTACCTCACTCAGGTTCGCTCACAACCCCATCTACGAGAACCCGGATCCCGAGCTTTCGGCTCAGTCTAAATCCATAGGAGAAGACGCATATATGATCACGGTGGGCCGCCTTGCCCAACTGGAGAAGCTCAACTTTGGCAACATCACCAAGGCCGACCGCCAGGATGCCGAGATGTTCTATCTCTCCCGCATAGGAAAACATCTCGCAGCGGTGCCACCAAGCCAAGAGACAGAAGTTCTCCAATATCACAAACGCTACGAGGCATTATGCGAACTTTACGGGACTCCAGCAGTGAATCGTACAAAAGAGATAAACCCCGCCTTCCTGGAGGCGAGATTGATCAATGTTCAGTTCATCTATCATCCGCCACGCGGCGAGATCGAGGCTTGTCCGCTCGAGAAGACCAGCAAAATACCCAAGAGCTACGATATTTACAGGGTCAAGGGCATTGTCGGAAAACTATTTGCACAGAAGCCATTGGACCTTCGCCTGGTTTGGGAAACGGGGGAATGGGACCCCGTAGCCGGCTTTGACGATGAAGTGGACGAGGACGACAGCGGCGAAGAGGACAATGGTTTGGAAGAAGACGTGGTTGCCGAAGTAGATGCCGGGGACGAGACCTCACAGCCGGAGAGGAAGGTAGGGAAATGGGTCAAACGAGAGGTTGAACTGCGAGATGGGCCACGTCAGCTGGGTTTTTGTGTGGACGGTCTAGAGGCAAAGATCAGAGTAGAAGTTCGATAAGCGTGACCCTGTGACCCCAATGGGCTTTGTCTGAAGTCTCAGTACAAACAGGGAAACTGCTTCCCTACTTTCTGGCAACTGGCTGTATAATCATCCTATCAGATCCAACGAGCTTCCTGCTTTCTACCCAGCAACTGAAGTGACCAGGTTTCTAGAACTAAAACAGCAGCTTTGCCCAAATACCCGCATTGTAGATACAATTATTTGGTTGAATGATTCTCTTTTTTTGGTTGATAAAATCATCTATCAACGTCTTTGTCTCAACAGGTGCTTGATGCTTATAGGAAGCAAACAGCACACGCAAATACAGCCACGATAATCTCTGAACGCGGTATATTATACCAAAAACATATCGTTTCCTTTGAAAAAGGGTCGTTGGCACCAAGGGAGACAGCATAAAAGACGAGTGAAGAGGACGACCTCGCCTTCCAGTTCTAACTTGTTAAGACCGCCGAAGAAGCGCTTGTTGATCTCATCACAATCCAGCAATTCAGCCTTCGAGATCTCGCAACTCCTGATCCAAGGAAGCACAGACACAGCAGCAACGATGGCTACCCACCAGCAGCTGCATCGGAACATAGGGGCTAACCCGCGTGTGCTCCGGCCCCATAGCATGCCGTTGCCTCGGCACTTTCTTGTCCGGCCCGCAACTACAAAGCATACGGCCTCGGGCACCATCACCATGCCGGGCCCCATGGTCCCCCTGATCGCCCTCGACCAGTTGCCTGAGTGGATCGACATTGCCGGTGTACCCCGCGAGCTCACTGTTGAGCAGACCATGGGCCTACAGAACTTGGGCACCGTCATCCCAGAGACGACTGAGCACTTTGAGGTACGCCTGCATCAGGATGTGCGCTTTGTTACTTCGTCTTCTTCGCCTTCTAACGCCCTTAAGCGTCGGTCTGGCGGCAGCATCAATCCAAATCCAGCATCGTCCCCACTCATAGGGCCCGTCCTGAATCCCCGCCATATGGACATACCTGGCGGCAGCGGCAGCAGCAGTAGCAGCAAGCAGGGCCATAACAGCACGAACAGTTCGTCTTACTCTTCTTCCGGGGAACCAGCAGTCAGCAGCAGCCGCAGCAGCAGCAAGAAGACGACGACGACGAAGAAGGGAAAAGAGAAAGCAGTTACAGTCTCCAAGACCGAGACTACCAGCAAGGGGGCCAGGGGCAACACCATCACCAAACCAAGCGTCGTGACCCTGAATCCGCGCCTTCCCACCCCGCCACCGGCGACTATCCCCGTCAATCCGTATACCATCCTGCGGCATCACCGGGATGCTGTCGCGGCCCCACCAGGACCTAACCATCCGGCCACGCGCCTGCTCTCGGCCATCACCCCGGCCTCGGGCTACATCTACTCGCCCGCACACCCGCAGCAGCAGACCCCTACCAACAACAATAACAGCAAGTCGTTGCAGTCCTCCCCGGGCCACAATCGCGCCATCGTCTACTGTCGCCACTGGTGCCACCACGGCTCCTGCAAGTACGGTCTGGAGTGCCGTTATGAGCACCGGATGCCGCAGACGCACGAGGGGCTGCGCGAGGTCGGGCTGGCCGACTGGCCCAACTGGTACCGGGCGGCATGGACCATGGCGCTCAACATGCAGACGTCGCGCCGCAGCGGCCGACACGAGTCGTGGCCGGATTTCATGGCGGCCGTGGTGGACGCAGGAAGCGGCAGTCGACGGAAAGGGGGCAGCAGCCAGCAGAAGGCACGTGGCGGCGGTAGCGGCAGCAGCCACAACGTCGTCCTCGGCAATGACGGCTCCTCTACTGTTTCGACTGCTACGGCCACCATTGCTCATGCCGAGGGCGATAAGTCAGTCATCGTGGAGGAGCGGCTTGGGCGGCTGCGAAGCGCCGAGATTGGCGGCAGTAATGGAAGCAGCAGTGAGACCGAGTACGGGGATCCCAAGATGGAGGCGCATCACACTGCCGCGAGCAAGAGGCAAGACAGGGTGGCTGGGAACATCACGCCGCCTGTCGAGAACCTGGTGGATATTTAGTCAGAGGATTCGGCAACCGCTCGACGTTGAAGCATACATTTTTATTGGTGATGCTAGCATCTCCTCTCAACCCATGCAGTTGAGGGCCACATCTGATGAAGTATTAGTAACATGTCACGAGTGCCAAGAAATCTTGCTAGTTATGATTTGCCTGTGAATTGCAGTGTTCCAATTGATTCTGTAAAAGTTCATGACACTGGCCTTCCATTAGTTGTTATATATCTGTTGGTGTATACAATCGAGTGAAGTGCTTCCTAATAGCCTAGTTTAAGCAATTAACGATTGGAAGATGCCCCGCGTCTCGACGCGTCTCCTCCAGCAAAAGCAACAATCCTTGTTGACCGCCTTAAGACGGATCGTCGGTACCCCTCCAGCCCACACCGAAGTACACGTAGGAGTACCCTCTATTCCATTCTTCGAATTCCTCATTCCCTCGCTTCTGTCCTCCGTTCTTTCCAGCAACAGCAGCAGCAGCTACCTCCTCCAGACAGCCCCAAGAAACATCACCAGCAGGAACATGAGCACCGTCCCCAGCCAAGCTTCACCGCCCACCTCTCCTCCCGCCAAGCGAGTCAAGACTACTGATACCACTGCCGCCGCCGCCACCGACGATACGCCCAGCATTTCCACCACCATGGCCGCCGCCGCCGCCGAGACCAGCAACAACGGCACCGCCGTCCCCGCCCTCGCCCAGGAGCCTCCTCTGCTGATCAAGAAGCTCTCGGACAAGGCCAAGCTGCCCACGCGCGGCAGCGCCTACGCCGCCGGCTACGACCTCTACGCCGCCAAGGAGACGACGATTCCCGCGCGCGGCAAGGCCCTCGTCGACACCGACATTGCCATCGCCGTGCCTGCAGGTACCTGTACGAAGCCCCGCCTCTCTACTCTCTACCCCCTTTCGGTATTCCCCTCGAAGAAGCTACTCTGACTAACCCGTCCCCTTTTCCAATACAAAACAGATGGCCGTATCGCCCCCCGCAGCGGCCTCGCCGCCAAGAACTTCATCGACACGGGCGCCGGCGTCATCGACGCCGATTACCGCGGCCAGGTCAAGGTGCTGCTGTTCAACCACGCCGACGCCGACTTCTCCGTGGCTGAGGGTGACCGCGTGGCCCAGCTCGTCATCGAGCGCATCTACACGCCCGAGGTCGTCGAGGTCGCCGAGCTCGAGGAGAGCGTGCGCGGCGCCGGCGGCTTCGGCAGCACCGGTGCGAACTGAGACTGAGGACTGCAGCACACATACTCATATCCACAACTAAGAAGAAGTGCCCCCCCGCCGGCCCAAGGAAAAAGGGGAATGGATGTACCAGCCAATTGCTCGTCCTTAGAAGAAGGGGCTAGGATTCATGTCCCCGGTTGAGTTAAGCACGAGGTCTGACCTTGGGTAGAATGCACAACATCTTTTGACGAGGACTGTTTTAGAAGATTACAACAGATCACTGGAGACTTACAAGAGGCAGTTGATAGCCTCGACACAGAACCAGAGCAACAGGTATAGAGTATTGGGATCACATCGGTCGCAGATTTAGAGGACATGACCGGTATTGAAGACGGAAGTCAGGAATGCCTCGACGAGCAAACAATCAATCAAAAAGCTAAATAATTGCCAAAGCAAAATGCAAAACACCCACACCCAGCTCGCGGTGAATGTAACCTAATGTCTATGCCTCACTCTGGTCTAGCCCCCTTTCCTTTCTAGCAGCCTGTCCAGTATGCAATGATATATATGCTCTCTCCTTTGGACCTGGATCTATTCCAATTTCACCGCGCGATATTCGATGACTGGACCCCGTAGACACCCCCAGTTTCTAGCCAACCTGAGTTCCGCCGCTCTAGACTTTAAGAGATGTAACTTCTTGGCCTTGTCATCCTCGCTTAGATCCCCCGCCTCTTTTGTCGACCCTTCTGCCAGTGCCGCGTCCAACTCTTTCTGCATGGCCTCGCACGTGCGGCTCAGTACCTCATGCATACTCGCCAGGACCTTCTCCGCAGCCTTAGCAAGAGGAAGCTCCAGCGCGTCCACATCGTCGTCGCTGAGCCAGCTGGCCTTGTCTTTCAAGGAAGATGACGCAGCGTTGTGTACGGCCTCGCGCATCCGCACCACCATGAGCGCCGCAAACATGTCGCCCGTGCCGCTGAAGTAGGCGTCGAAGACGGGGAACGAGATGCTGAACAGGCGCGACTTGCCGGTTGACGTGCGCGTGGAGCCCACCACCGACATAGTGCGCGAGGGCGGCGGGTTGCCGGGCGTGTCTTGTTGTGTGTTTAGGGGCAGCGATACGGATGTGATGACGATGTGCGGGAGGTTGTATCTGGAGTGCAGGGTTTCGACGGCCGTACGAAGCGAGGCGAAATCGGTGATTTTGACTTCGGATAGCAGCCTGTTTTGGAGTCATGTTAGTAAAGGTTCCGGGAGACAAGCTCCAGTAAAGCTGGAAACGGTAGCGAAGACGTACTCAGCCTCGAATTGATTAGGCAAGATCAGATCCGCATGGTGCACCAGTCCGCGATACGCCGGCACGACATCATCTGCAACGTAGAGCTTCCCGTTGTCGCCCATGACAGGGTCGAGTACCCAGAAGAAGCCCCCTGGCTTTGCTTGCGACTTTTCCTTGAGCTCCTTTGCGATGTTACCCACGGCCTCGACGGCGGCGGCGCCAGGGACGTATCCGGAGAGCATCATGTCGAAGCGGTCGAGGTACGATTGTTTCAAGCCATCCCATAGATCCGTGATCTCCTCAGCCGTGACCCGAGTGCCTTTCCATTGCCTGTATCCGGTATGGTTGCCTTCGAGGGAGCGACGGGGTTAGCTAAACGAGAGCTGTGGGAGGAGGAACATGCAAGGTACGAGGTCGGTCGGATGGGGTTTCGCGCTCACTGAATTGTACTGTGTTCAAAGCCGCGACGTCACAGCCCAGGGACTGCAGGACGAAGACGGCGATCTTATTCCCTACATTGCTGTACAGATAGACAGGTCTGTCAGCAAGCCCACGTGCAAGTCTAGAGGGAGCAGTGTAGGATCGTGTGGAGGGACTCACCCCGAGACAACCTTCGCGACGTGGTTAGCTACGGCTCCGCGACGTGTGTAAGTGAGCGAACTGTTATCCTACATGACTTGCGACAGCCAGAACACTCGTCTCCGGCACCGGCGGTTCTGAATTCATTCTTCTAAGCAGGGTTGCAGTTGCTTTTGAGACTTTGTCGAAGGGCCGGTAGCAGCTGTTCCTGAGAGTCACGGCGGGTTCCCGTGGACAAGAAGATGGAATTGTATGTTGGCTATTATATGCTACGACCAAGATCACTGGCAGTGACTGATCCTACAGAATCCACATCAGCGAGGCCGTTTTGAGCCGTCATGAGACCGAACCAGGAGGATGACTCGAAATTTCCCAATGGTCGCGGGCAACTTTCCGAAATCTACCCCGCCATGTATATGCCCCGCATTACTAGCATAAGCTGCGAGAGGCTTACGATATACCTACATACTTGTTATGTATGTTATCTCTGTGAGAGATATACAGATTTGCGACGTATACTTACCTGTCAGAGAATCTCGTATCTCGCATGGCGTTCAATCTTCACATGCATTGTAAAGATGTGTGTGTGTTGGGTGGATCTGTTTTGACATTATTCTGCATCGAGGTGCACCTCTACGTCCAAGACGGCCTCAAGACCCCAGTCGTGCGTTCCCCTGCATGATCTCTGCGACCCAACCACCAGGTTGCTGCCCTCCATCCTGCCGGAAAGCAGATCTGGGCGTGCCGAGGTTTGGGGTAGCCTCAAGAGATACCCCCTTTACCAATCCCATCGACACAAAAACTCCAAATCTTGAACCCATAGCTCATATGCAAATGCTCTTCGTATTAGACTGCACTCGCGGCATGGGCCAACAGTCTAACCCACGCCTTGTTGCCAACCAAATGGTATTATCTCATGATCCTCGTCACTAATTCCGCAATGCTTCGCTTCCTTTTTATTCCTCGTCGCCAATCTGGAAAGATAGTCAGCAAAGTAGTACGCAAGCATGGCCGTGAAATCCGAGTGGCTTACCTTGGGCGCGAGGTAGAATCTCAGGTGACCGGCGTTCTGATCGTTGCTCAATAGGTACTCCACCAGCAGAGGAACCTCGCTAGAGAGGGAGATTCTGACCCGCTCGGAGAGAGGCTGGGCCTTGCAGAAGTTGACCAAGTACTTCAGGGAGAAGGTGAGGGACACGGGCTCGGTGAGTTCGATATCGACATTCTGGTTGGGCTTGTCGACGTTGCTATGCGATCGAAGTGTCACGGAACCGTTGCCAATATCACCGCTTGCCGCGAACTTGATGCCATCCTTGTTTGCCTCGATCGTCACTGCAAAGAAGTACGTGTTAGCATGGACGAACCGTCATTGCTGTGAAGTCATGAGAGCGCGTAGGTGGCGGGCAAGGGAGACTTACCGGACTCGGACATAGCCATCAGATCCGTGCAGATACGCTTGAACTCGGCACTGGGCATCTGGATGGTCGCAGCGTACTCAGTCTCGGGAATGCCGAGATGCTCCTGGTCGATGTCCATAAGCTTGAGGTCGTACTCGCTGATGCGGTCAGCCTCGACGCCCTCGAGGCACAGGTTGAGGGAGTCTGGGGCGTCCTCGGCCTTGAGAGTGAGGACATCCTCGTTCTGGGCGGCGCGCAGGACCTTGGTCAGCGAAACCAGGTTGACACCGAGAGCGATGTTGCGGTCGCATCGGTAAGGGCTGAAGGCGTCGGCCTTGAACATCATGGAGACCAGGGCAACGTGGGAGTTGTCCATGGCCTGCAGCGCGATGCCAGAGTCATTGCAGTCAAAGTTGCAGTCCTGAACCAAGTCCTTGATGGCATCCACCACCTTCTTCAGCAGCATAGCCTGGCTGAGTCTGGCTTCCAACATGATGGCGGTGATGTGAATGAATTAGGGATTCTAGCGGGAGAAATGAAATCAAGAAAGCCTGCAATGTGGCAGAATGAAACAATAAGGTAGATGGGTATCGAGAAACGTTGCGTCAATTGGGGTGAGATTGGTGGTGTGCGTTGTGCGTGTTTTTGTTGTTTCGGTCTGGAAAGTGATTAGGAAGACGATATTTCCTCCTAAAGGCCAAAGAAAGCAAAGGGTGGGATGCTGGACACGCTGGGCACTCGGGGCTTGACGCGTCGAAAGTGGGCTTTTTACGCGTTGGCTGCTTAATTGATTGATTGATTGCCTGGCCCCGACACGCTACATTCAAAGCTGGCCTAGCTAGCACGGCATTTTCGCGTAAAGCACCCAGCACCCAGCACCCAGCACCCAGCACCCAGCAAGCACCCTGAACAACCGACCTTCCTACTTACTTGCCTCTTTCTTACTTACTTACATGTACCTACTTACATAGGTGGCCAGCCACATGCCCTCCTATCCTGCGCGTTCTGGACTGCATAGAGAGAGGCGTTTCATGCGCTGGCTACCTTGTGCACGCATGCATGATAGCACCTAGGTTAGCTAGGAGGCATCTTCGACACCTATCAATGATTGGCTAAATACCTAAAGAAGCAAAGTTCCTGTCCAGGCGTCTCATGGGTTGTAGTTCATGCTTTGAAACATTATAGTCTATCTGAGTATGTAATGGCTGGCTATGAGTATGTAGGTACTGTTGCGTAGGAATTATATACAAAAAAGACATCTGTAAAACCGAACGATCGTATGAGTTTTTTTTTGGATCCCAGAGCGGTGCATGCCATGCTCGCTCCAATATGCCCTGCCAGCGCCAGAAGTCATCAAGTAAAATAAAAAGGAAATAAATGAGTCCGCCGTCGTCGTACGAGGCTTGCAACAGTCTGCTGTCAAATCCAACTCCCTGATGCAGCCCGTATAATAATCACAGGTCATAATGCGTTGCATACGCCCCCCGAGTTCAGGGGCGTAATTAGTGTTTGGTCATTAAAAAAAGGGGAGGGGAAACTCCCAGCTTCTCACCGAGTCCAAGGGGAAGAAGGCCATGCTGTTATCCTTGCGAGGGTAATGAGGCGGACAAGGTTAATGGTCTTGTCCCGTCCCCAGTGGGCGATGCACCGAGACTCCTTCGTTTCCCACCGCGGCTACCGATACCAAGGGATTCCTCGCCACGATGTTGCAGGACGCTCTTTAGTTCACCCATGAACCACCCGCTCTCCATTGCTCTCTCTCTGGCAGCAATCTTGGATGCTCGTTCCTCTTGCATCGACTTGATCCTTTCCTCGCGGCTCATTGTGCTTCTCGGCTTAGCCGTAGTATCAGCTATTGCCTCGTATTCCACAGGGTCTGTCACAAAGTTGGTCGGGCTACCAGGCTCCGTCGGTGGTGAGTGGTCGCCATTGAGTCTCCGGAGAGCTGCGTCCGGGCCCTCACTCTCCTCCGACACCGACGCAAGTTCACTTGACGAAGTTACCGGAGACAGCATGCTGGCAGACGAAACCCGTTTTCGCTCATTTCGGTCAATAGCTGAAGCCACTGCTGCCTTCCCAATTTCCCATGCTTCCATCAAAGCCTTCAAGTCCTTGCCAATCATTTCGTATTGGCTCATGAACGTGGACCCAAGATGTGACATGTCACCATGTTCGTCGTCGATGACCTTGTTCGACTCCTCGGCCAAAAGAACCATTTTGGCTTGAAGGCCCCGAATGCTGTTATTCAGTAATCCTATCTTCCTCACCTGGTGCTTCCACTTCTCACGGTCGGGGCTAAGGGGCATGCCCGGGCTCTTGAGGTTAAATGCTGCCACGAAATTAGCAAGGCTTCGGTATATCTACCAGTGATATCATAGCTTACTCTCTTCCGCCATCAGCGCCCTCTGTATTTGGGCAGTGGCGCTCTGCGTTACATCGTTGCAGAGCCGGAGCCCCTCGAGTGCCGTTGTGAAGCGGAGATAGTCGCTGCTTGCGTCTTGCGGCTCGAGGCAGAACAGACTGAGTAGGAACATTTTGCGGAGGCCTTGAACAGTGATATACGCCTCTTTGAGCTTGCTGGTCATCTGGGACTCCTCGAGCCTGGCGTTCCTGAATTCATCAAGAGCAGCGGCTATGCTCTCGGGATCGCATTGTTTCCCTTGTTCGTGGAAACGCAGAAGATCCTGGTTGCTGAACTCCCGGATCGCACGGGCCGTCATAAGGTATCGATTCATTATCTTGAGCATCTGGGCATTCAGCTCTCGCCTGATTTTGACGCTCTTCATGTTCTGCCCACTGCCCTCCAAGCGGCTGATGGGAGGAAGAGGTAGTGACCTAGATTTAAGGTTAGACTGGCGCACACAGAACCAACATCGCCTAGGAAGTGCAACTTACAACCGGTATCCCCGGGCGATAAGTTCGACCTCGGTGATGAAGCCTATAGCCGCTCCAGCCATGCTATCCAGTTCGGAGGAGTTCTGGATGAACAGCTTGATCTCCGACAATGTCTGGACGTGGATGTATTTGAGCCACTGCCGACGCATGTACACGCTGAAGCCAAACACTACCGAGCATAAAGCGATCACAGCCACCAACAGCCGGGTGAAAGTGAAGGTGAAGACGCCCCCTATGTAGAACCAGCGGACGAGGCTGGCTGTCCCTACTCCAAGAGCCGCAGCCACGATGGCACCTTCTGTTGACCATGGTTTACTTTGCGAACCCTCGCGTAAGTCGGGCCCGGGCACGTCGGCGGGAAGGGGCGTCGTGGCGAACGCGGGTAACGTATGCGTATCGAGAAGTTGCGACGAGTTGATGATCCACTGGAGCTGTTCGAGGAATTTGCGACTGCCATGGCCGTCCACCGTGGTTTTCACTGCTTTCTGGAACATCGTCGTCTTAGTCGCGACCAACGCATCTCGCAACAAGGGGCCCTTTCTTACCGTATACGCATGCTGAAACTTGTCCAACTTGGGTATGTCCAGATTCAGAGGGCTCGGTATCCTGTTCTTGAACCTCCTCGTCGGTTTGGCGTGGCCCCTGGGGGCGAAGCTGGGCTTGGGGCTCGTCGGCGGTGATCGGTCGTGATCGGCCGGTTGGTCCCTTCGGTCGTGGTCGTCGGACTCGTTATCGGTATCTACTACGCCATGGCCTAGATATACAGGTAGTGTTAGACGTCTGCAAGCCATGTGGTTTCTAACAGCATGCCGGCGAAGGCTCATAGAACGGGCCAAACTGAGAGCCATGGTGTAGGATGGCTGGTATGTTCATCGTACCTTGACCCTCGAAGGAGGTTTGGTGGTACTCGTCGTGAGGACCGCCCGGCTCATAAGAGGTCTCCATGTAATTGCGAGGTTGCACGACCGCTGTGGTCCATGTGTCGCAGTAATCTTAGGGGCGATAGATCGGACTGTGGCACGGCGGGGATCGGTATCAGGGGCAGTGAGATTGGTCGTCTAGGTAGTCATCCGGTCGCGCGTGGGAGATGGATGCGGTATGCGGTATGCGGTATGCGGTATGCGGTTTGCGGTTTGCGGTACGGCGGTTGGGCGGGTATGGGTATGTAGCAGAGGGTTTGCGTCACGGAATCCGAGATAGGTATTCTCACAAACCTACACACACAAAGAAAGCCGCAGCATGTATGTATTGTGTTAGATGGGATTGTCGATCCCTTTGACAGGTAAGACAGAGATGGGCACTAGTATTGAAAGGGTATTGTCGAATGCCCCGTCGGGGAAGGGGGTTAGAACGGATTGTTTATTCAACAGATTAGCCGGGTACCTTGGCTCGTCGACTTGCGATGCTACGGTGTTCAGGTCCGCGCGGATTCGTGGTGGATATGCTGCATAGTATGGTTGAGGCTAATCGAGCAGGCATGTCGCCAGCTTCATCTTAAAGTGTCCGAGATGAGCCTCCTGTCCGAGTAAGCCAACCTTCCCCATGTTATCCACAGACCGACTCAATAACGGCTGGTTCGCCTGTACCTCAGGTGTTAGTACCTCTGGTTAGCGCCCAGGACGAAGCAATGCCTGCTGCCTCTCGATGTTCTGGAAAGTCGAAAAGTCGGGGGGCTTGGGCAGGGGCTCGGGACCTCCTCCCTTGCAACCTTGCTAGGAGCAGCTGGTACGAAGTCATGTACGTATGTAACCTACTATGCAGTAGGTTAGTCGTTGCTATGTGACTTTGGATCATGGATGATGATCCGCGAGATCCATCATGATGCCAGGGCCGCACCCGGATACTTGGAGAAGTCCTAAAATTATGTCCAATGACAGCAAATTGCGGTATCCTGCTGGTGGGGATCACGAGACCCTTTCCGCTCATGTTCAACATTGAAGGCCTTATTGGAAGTTACTTGCATCTGCATACATTACGGAGTACAGTGCTGTAGTTCGAGCCTTGGTAGCATGTGAAGCTGACCAGAGCATTGGAATATGCAGGTGTATTTGAAGTGAGTACATTGTCTTTCGTTGCTTTTGCTCGATTTCTTCATCTGTGGAAACCACCTAGGTTAGCCACTGAGCGACTTTACTCGCATTCGGTTCCTGTGCCTGATATGCCGTGTCAGCAGCAGTTGTTAAATTGGTGACCTCTCAACCGCTGCAAGCATAAAGGTACATGTACATAGGTATGTCGGCCATGCCAGCCAGGCCAGCATGCCATACCATGCCATCTAGGTGCCGTGAAGCCCGTGTTACCTATGTAAGTACCTATCAAATGTACATAATGTAGGTTCTAGGGCCGGATTTAGTGAAGTGCACAGGTGGCTCCGGACTCAAGCCATCCCCCAGCCTAGAAGTCAACTATTGCTTCATGGCCGCATCACCAACATCTTGTTCCTGCTACCGTATACATAGACTTGGGATAATCAGCCTCAAAGTACCTGTCAATCTGTCAATCTGTCAATCTGTCAATTATCCCAGATTCCAAATAAAAGTACTCTCACAAAGTTCAATAGCTGCATCCTATCAATCCTTATTCTAGAGCCTCAGCGTCTGCCCCCCTAGCCGCCTCTTCAAACTTGCACAGGCCTTTGCGGCGTGGCTGAGAATCTCCGTCTCGCCTGTTACAACTACATAACCAAGATAATCCAACCCACCAATTAAAGCTCCGGACCACAGAAGCGCCCGCGCCCAGCTCACACAGCCCGCAACCAGCCAGCCCGGCCTCTGGTAGGTAATTGACCCACGCAACCAAGCAACGGGCCAACGTCAAGATTAAGAGTAGCACACAGCACGCAGCACGCAGCAAGCAGCGTCAGCACCACCATCAGGCCAAACGAACGCGCAACGACAAGCCCCAACATGCCTACTGAGCGGGAATTCCAGGTCGCCCCGATTGTGCCGGAATCGGTCATGCACAATACAAAGGTAAGACGTCTCTTTCTTTGCTGTTTCATCTTCCTGTGTGGTTGGCTGTTGGGTCCGGTGTGTCTACGTAACCGCCGCCGAGCATGAAACGAGGCCAGAGACGAAGACGAAGACGAAGACGAAGACGGAAACGACCACAGACGAGTAAAACACAACCACGACGGTAGTAACGCAGCCACCGTCGTCGCACTCGTCGCGAACAGGCAAGAAAAACTTACCTGATGCTGACATCACAATTGTATGCGCAGGCGCTCTCGAACCTCCAGTCCCTCTCAGCCTCCATCTTCGGTGTCGCGGCGGGCATCCTGGGCCTCGAATCCTACAACGGCTTCCTTTTCTACTTCATCTTCACCATCCTGACGACCATACTCTTCTATACCTTCCGCGTGGCCCCCACATCACTCAAGTCCGGGCTGGGAGCTTTCGATACTAGCAGATATTTCCGGACACAATACGAGTTCTGGGCCGGCGGCGTCTTTGGTGGACTGGCGGGCTACATCTTGACCTGGACGTTATTTTACGGGTTAGTAAGGGCTTAAAGAAGGTACCGGCGTTGAATCTTTGACTTGGGCGTTCAAGGAGCTTTCGTAATGAGACTATGGTCGCCCTGAATTGGTAAAACATACTTGGTTAGGGCCGAGAGAGAATTCTCGCAAGAAATGTGCATCGCTCGTATCTTCTACTATTCTAACTTGACTGGTAACCAATATTCTTATGCCAAAAGGAATCGCTACCATAAGTGCTCACCTTCCTCAAGGGGGTGCTACTCGGCAATTTCGACAACTTTGCCAACATAACCTTCTAAGCCCACGCTATCCTGCTTTCCTCCCCCCATCAAGACCACTTGAGATCCCATTTCTATCCATTCCCTACTCGATAGAAGGTCCAATGCGATGCTGTACTGAGGCTCAGTATTGCTGCCATTAGCAGGGTCGAGTTCGATACTGTCGGCCATGTTGAAGACGTCATCTTCCTCTGAATTGCCTCGGCTCTCTGGTAACTGACGCGAGACTCGTATAATGCGAGCAGCTGTCCTGACAGTAGCAACGTAGACATTGACTAAAGCCCCGCTTGTGAGGTTTGTGACAACTCTAGGATCTTTGAATGTTGCAGTAAACCCTGAAGCTGCTTGCAGAGACAGTCCGGTGTCCAACATGTGCTGGCTTGGGATCGCCAGAACTTGTCCTTTCCGAATGAGACCCCGGAATGCTTTCACTTGTTCAACTTCCGAGTCATGATCGGCGGGGATGCCGACGTCGTCTAGCACTATCTGCAGTGTGCCGGCCTGGCCATGGTCCATCGTTCGCACCGGGAGGCGCAAGTTGCGGATGTTCACGACTTTGGCGTTGTGCCATTCTCCTTTGACAGCCGACGCTGGGACAGCATTTCGTGAGGCTATGCGTGCGAGCTCGCTTGATGAAGGGTGGGATATGGACAGGCCGTATCCTGGAGACGGGTGGTCGCGAGGCATCTGGCCGCGGGCTTCGTCGTCATCTGACGGAAAGGGGCCTATCACTACTCGATCGCCAACCGATATCCGGCCGAAACGTAGGTAGCCAGCAACCACTATCGCCTTCCCATCAGAGGCACGAGTCGATGTTTGCGCGACATGCGAGTCTAACTCAAATTTGTCGTCAATATGGAATAGTGCTGCTGGTTGCTCAGGATTCAAAACCAAGGGAACGTAATCTCGCGCTGTTGGTGGAGGTGGCATGGGTAAACTCTCTAGCAGCGCGTGCACTATATCGATGCCTTGCCCGTTCACTGCGCTGGCCAGGACAACGGGCACTATGGAAAGCAGGCTCGTAGCTTGCGATAAAGGTTCCACTACATCTTTCCGAACTTGCTGGTGGCATGAGGCGGGAATTTCTGTGAGCACGCTGCTGTTGGCCGTCCTTGGCATGAGGAGCTTTGGCATTCGACCGGCGTTCTTGATCCTAGAAAATACTTGGTTGAGGTTGCTTTTCAAGGCATCTTTAGTCGCAACATCGTGTTTGGTCACCACGATAACCATTGGGATCTCTAACAGTAAGCACAGATCCAAATGAGTCAGCGCAAGACTGAGGCTGTCCGCCATGTCCCCAAGATCATCAGTCGTACCCGACAAGGAATGCGGACCGCAGGCCGTAACGCTTCCACCTGTTGCTGTGATGCAGAGGAAGGTCCAGTGAGGTGCCCATCCAATGAGACCTCGCATGATGGTCCTGCGGAATCGTAAATGACCGGCAGAGTCGGAGAGGAAAACCAATCGGCCTGTCTCGGCACGATCGTGGATATCCGTCCACGCCTCTATGTTGTTGCTGGCGTAGTTGAATATATTTTGCCCCTTGTAGCCAACCAATTCCTGGGCTACCGATGAAGTTTGGCCAGAAACTCGTTCGTGGCGATGTCTCAGTAAATTGATTCGGCTACTGCCACGCCCATTATCGAGTGTCCCATTCGTCACTGTGCCAAGCAATGTGGTCTTCCCAGAAGTAGTTGGACCAATAATGGAGACACGAAGCTGTTCTGTTTGCGACGCATCCTTTGCAGGTGATGCTGATGAGCTTTGGTTCCCCTGACCTTGATCACCGTCGTCACTGAGGCCCCTTTGGGGTTCAAGCACAGGCATAACCAGCGCTTCAGCTACCCAAAGGTCAGCATGATGTCGAACCTGCTTCTCCGGCGACTCGTCGTCAGATGATGGCTGTTCAATCCACTCGCAATCACCCACAACCTTCATTCGCTGCACCTCAACTCGGCAGCCTAGGCTTGCCGCAATGGTCTTCAGTGTTGTCATACTCTCATCCATCTCATCCTTGGTAAGCCCAATGAACTCGCCATCGTCGGCTACCCCTATTTCGTACAATGCACCGTTAGACTCTTCCAATCCAGAAAGCAGTCTTTGTGGTTTTTCTAAGACTTGCAGGCTTTCGTTATCCTCTGGCAATTTGGGAATAACGAGATCTCCCCTGGCTTTCGCATGGTAAGGCGAGGATTGCTGCAGCCTCCAGAGTAGCTGCGTCGTGAGCTGTTGCAGCCTTGTCTGACGAGTTTGACTCATAGTCGCCGACGGTTGTCGTATAGTTTTCGACCGAGAGCCCGAGGCCTTCATGCTAGTGCTCATCATCTCATACTTTCTTCGCCCGCGCAGCAGAAGATGGAGTTTGTATTCGATGGGCCCCTCTTGCGGCTCCGCCTCTAACCGATCAATATCCAACTCGCCGGCCTGGTTTGATCCATCATGGCTACTAGGAGATGAGCCACCTGTTCCCGAGTTCTTTGTAGAGTCTTCGGGCTTCAGCCAGGGCGATGACACCCTAGGGGGGTTTGGGTCGAACGTGAACACCGAAGCCATCTTACACCAAGCTCCCTTCCTGGTTGCGGCGTCTGGTAATGTTATCCCCGAAATACCAAGAGCTTGTTCGCGGCCAGTACTTAGCAAGCCACTCCGTACAATGCTGTTACGAGGTTCTGAAATAACGTGTTTTTGTTTTGCTTATTATTGGAATAGGGTGCCGCGCTATACGAAGGATCATTTTCAGGCAACGGGGTGCTGAGTCTCTGACGGCTCGAATAAGTTCTGCGAGGTTCAAGCTAGTTGAGGGAAATGCTTGGATCAATCATGTAAAGAAGTTGGTAAACATAATAATGGTGATAATGGAAGACTTGGGAGTCATGCCACCAGTGTGTAGCATATAAGAAATCGATGCACTTAAGTAAAGCTCGCAGCTCGCAGGTCATCGGTATCAAGTCAGCCCGGACTCTTGAGAGATGAGTCGACCCGAATTGATGAGAGCTCCGGTTTTGGTGCAGGTAAGCAATCAACCCCCAGGAATGAGCAACAGTGCCTGCAGGCGAATACAACACCACATCATGTAGCCTTAGGGAGGTACCACGTCACTCGCTGGTACGGGGCAGTTCCGGTGAGCGAGTCACCCCTCGTCCTCGCATGTTCTCAAACAACCTTGCACTTTCTGGATTCAGAAGCATTCGACTTTCGATTTCTTCCCCCTTCGTGCAGCGCGGTTTTTCCTACGCACCGTTTGGCCTCCTAGATTGATTATAATAATTGTAGTTAGATGACCCTACTTACTACATACTTCCATTGACGCATGTGGTAATGCATCGTATTAGCGTCTGCTGCCTCCCCATCAGCTCATCGTCTTTCTCCACCTGCGAGTAAGAATACTGGTATAATAGGTAGGTAAATAGGTAGGTTATCCAGAGAGGTAGTAAGAATAAGCCAGCATCGCCAGATTGAATATTGCATTTGCGAATTACACGTTATTTCCTTATATCTCTAACTAGTATCAGCCTTTTATTGAAGGTGGCTTCTACTTAAGACTAAAATCATTCCTTCCGAGGCCTAGACTCGAACGAACTGTCTACAATGAAGCGATGCGCATCTTCTGTACCAAGAAGGTGACAGTTCAATTGAAGTTTTTGCCTATGGGAATAGCACAATGCACCCCGTATTCCAATTCCCGTGGTGGAGAGTTTGTCGCTGGAGGCGCCTCCTATGTACATGAGCTAGTCAATGGTGTCTGGTTCAAGTGCCCAGTGCCCAGTGGCTGAGCCTGTAGTCTTCGCCGGTGTTGCCACAGCACCTCCAGAAAGTGTCTGCCTTGTTTGCTTGTGTACTCGTACCCCGGTTAACGGACATGCGAGATGCGCAGAGCTCGGTGCGCTCTGACGAATACAAAGTGGCTTAAAATAGGCCTTCTTGGTCAGGTCATTTCGTATTCAATGTTGCGAGAGATTCCACGTGACTAATAGACAAAGGGGAACGAAAATACATGTATCCATCTGCGCATGCAACAACAGCATCGAAAGATTTGGAAGGGGAAGACAGACAGCCAGGGACACTGACTGTCGCACGTAGGGATGCATTCCGGTACCAGCAAGCCCAACCTGCAAGCGAGAACCCTGAAAAAGGGGACTGGAGAAAGCGGCTGGGGGGATCAGTGGATCGGCATTACTGGAGGGCGCCTGTGCAGTAGCCTATGGTGCTCTTGCGAAACGCACCTAAGACAAACCAAAACCGCCTTTCAAGCCCCCACCAGTCAGTCAGTAACCTTGGAGTCTACATGTACCTAAGCTTAGTACCCTTTAAAGTCGACCCAGCCCAGCTCACCCCCCTTTGATAAAGCAAGCCGACGGCTACTTGAACAACATTGAACTCTGGATACTACAACTGCTTCCTTTCACCTACTTGAACCACCATCTCTCTCTCTCTCTCTCTCTCTCTCTCACACACACACACACACACACATTCGACGCGCTGTTCGTTATCTATTTACGGCAGACCTAGAGAATCCGGCCGGCCGACCGTCTTTGCGTCGATTATTTCCTCCACTCGATCAGTTCCAGCCCAGAGATCGGGAAATCATCCAACATGGGGCGATTTGGCTTTGGCAAGAAGGATTCTTCTGGTTCGGACAACCCATACGCCCAGTCCGGAGGAAACGACCCTTATGCAGCTCCCATGACCGGTAAGCTCAACGGATTCTATCCCCTGCCGATGATCACTATGTGCATACTGACATGGCACAGGTGCCCAGGCGACATACAATCAATACAAGAACCAGCCATACGGCGGCGGCGGCTTACCGGGCGGTCCTCGTGCCACTCCAGGTGGTCTTCCAGGAGGACCACGCGGCGGCGCGCCTTCGGTCAGTCGAAACGCCAGTAGCGCATCCAACGAGACTGCTCCCCCTCCCTACAGCAACAACCAAACCCCTTCCGGATACTCAAACGAGAAATTCGGATCTTCTGGCGGCTATGGTGGCTCCCGGTACGATAACTCTGGCAGCACTGGCAGAGGGGCTAGAGGACCTGGGGGCTATGGCGGCCTCGGCGGCCCATCTGGCGATGACGCGGACAGAGATGCTCTCTTCTCGGGGGCACGCGAGCGTGCCGACCAACGACAGCAGCAGCCAGCTGCTTCTAGCGGAGGTGGAAACTATGGAAACTCTGGAACAAGCTACGGAGGCTACGGCGAAGTAAGCCATCCTACTTCTCCATGTCACTTTTGGAAGGTCGCGTGCTAACTACGTGAAAACAGCACCGTGAATTGACTGCGGAAGAGCAAGAGGAGGAGGAAGTTCAGGATATCCGACGCCAAATCAAGGAAACCAAGCTTGCGGTAAGTTGAACTTGTTCAGCCCAGTCTTTCGAGCCTCATTTGCTGATCGCACTAGTCTGCCAACTCTGCCGAGAACTCGGAACGCATTGCTGCATCGGCCGTCGAGACAGCCATGGGCACCTATGCCAGGCTTGGCGCCCAACACGAGCGCCTGAACTACACCGAGACCCTCCTTGACAAGGCCAGCACATCGACACGCGAAGCCGATGTCTCGACAAAGAAGCTGAAGAGTTTGAACCGCAGCATGTTTGCGGTGCACGTCAACAACCCGTTCACAGCCAATAAACGCAATGCCGAAATGGAAAAGCGTACTCTGGATAACCACCGAGCCGACCGAGATTTGCGCGAGTCTACCCGTAAATCCGGATACGATTCGAACGCACGTATGGAGCAGGGCTTCAAAGAGATTGAGAAGGCTAGAAGCACCGACAAGTGGCAGAGGGCTAGTGGAGCTGAGAAGTCCAAGTACCAGTTCGAAGATGACTCGGAGGACGACGCTGCCGAAGACCGCATTGACGATGCTATGGCGCGAACTGCCGGCCACGTCTCAACTCTGAACAGCGTGGCTAGGTTGATGGGCAAGGAGATTGAGGATCAGAACCAGCTCATAGATAGACTGGGCGACAAGGTACGTCTTCACAAGGAAACCCATCAATGGAAATATACTAACAGCCACATAGAGTGTCCGGCTCGACGACGCTGCCAAGCTCAACACGGAGAGATTGAAGCGCATCCGCTAAAGGGAAAGACGAGACGTTTATTCAGGCACCAGCACGGCATGTGCCATGTTCGGAGGGATTTCTCTGGGTTTAGAAGATGGCGCTTGGTTCGGTCAGGTCTGGGTATCCGCACATACACCGTTGGATAGCTGGACCCTGGCTGTAGATGACGAAATTGATACAATGAAGACATCGCATGCGTTATCGATTTGTGCTTTTCACTGTTCAGATAGATCGGACTTGAGAGAAAGCACAGAACTACACTTCCATCTTGTGGAATTGTGACGAGTAAAAGCTATTGTCACACGCCTCGCGTCTCTAGGCTCTTTGATACTTCTATTGATGCCATTTCATCGCCAAGGGTTGCTGGCCATCCTCTTGCCAGCTAATGGTCCCATGGCCGGTAGTATACTATTGATTACCAGTACAATTCTTATTATGCCAGCTATTAGGACTCCATTGCCCATGTTAGGTGCATGTAGTGTTCCTTCAAATATAGTCAAGTTCCAATCACCAAATGACGGCAGTCATTTGTGGGTCTCAATCAGGGACGCTGGAAACGGGGAAAAAAAATAAGCTAAACTCAAATCTATTTTGGTCCCGTTTTTCACTGCTTCTTACATATCGCAGTGCTGTATTCCTTCTTGCGACGTCCCTTACTTTCATATACCAACACACAAAATGACACAGGAAAGAGCGCCAAAACGGCGGAAGCAAAATGATGGACTAATCAATATTGGTGGACGAATGGTCGACCTTGGTTTCAATAAAGTGAAGAGTCAACCACCACCTCCACCAACACCCAAACAGGATGAGCAGCAACCAGAGCAGCAACAGCAGGCGGAGCCAAAGGCCGCGAAGACGAAACAGAATGGCATCGTCACGAAGAAACGCAACGGTGACAGGCCCAAAGCTCAAGATCCACCAATGCTGAAGGCGCGCAAAGCGTTGCCCATATGGGCTCACCAGAAGGAAATCCTGTCCAGTATCGGAAAGGACCAAGATGTACTCATGATCATGGGAGAAACTGGTTCTGGAAAGAGTACTCAAGTGCCGCAGTTCCTTTGCAACGAGGACTGGTGTCGCCGGAAGAAGGTCAAGATCGAGGGCCAGACGGACCCCGTGAACGTGGGCGGCATGATTGCAATCACCCAACCGCGACGAGTCGCAGCTACCACCTTGGCCAACCGTGTGGCCCGGGAAATGGGCACCCCTCTCGCACCAGGAGTCAAGGAAGGCTCAGTGGGTTATTCCGTGCGGTTTGATCACAACGTACCTCGGGGCACCAAGGTCAAGTTTCTCACTGAGGGTATGCTCCTGCAGGAGCTTCTGCGCGACCCGAATCTAAGGCAATACAGCGCTGTCATCGTGGATGAGATCCATGAGAGGAGCGTCGACGTAGACATGATTGCTGGTTTCCTCAAACAAATCGTGACGGGAAACAAGGAGGGGCGGGGCGGCGTCCCCCTGAAGGTCGTTATCATGAGTGCAACGGCAGATGTGGAACGCATACAGGAGTTCTTTGACTCGTCCGAGTCGAAGCAGTCTGTGCAGCTTCTCCGGATCAAGGGACGGCAGTATCCGGTAGAGATCAAGCACACAGAACGGCCTGTGCCCAACATCCGAGACGCACTGTACAAAAGGATTACGCAGATACACGAGGGAGAGCCCCTTCCAGGCGATATCCTCGCTTTCCTGAGTGGACAAGAGGATATCGAGGCTTTACAGCGTCTCCTGGAGGAATATGGTGCCAGTATTGCATCCAACGTCCCCAAGCTTTTGCCGTGTCCTTTATATGGACAATTGTCGATGCAAGCACAGCAGGCCGCATTCCGACCCGCTCCCAAATACACGCGCAAGGTCATTCTGGCAACCAACATTGCGGAAACGTCCGTTACTGTCCCTGGAGTTCGGTTTGTCATCGATTCCGGAAAGGCCAAAGTCAAGCAGTTCCGTTCACGTCTGGGCATGGAATCTCTTCTCGTCAAGCCCATCTCGAAATCATCGGCTACCCAGAGAACGGGTCGAGCTGGTCGTGAAGGGCCTGGCAAATGCTTCAGGCTGTTCACTGCCGAGGCTTATGACGCACTCAGTGAGGCTGATCTCCCTGAAATCCTGCGGAATGATGTCCTTGGAGCGATCCTTACCATGAAAGCTCGCGGTATCAACGACGTATTCTCTTTTCCCTTGATGGACTTTCCCGATGTCGACTCAGTGGAGAAGGCATTGGTGCAGCTTCATTTTCTGGATGCTATAGCCGACGACGGGTCGATCACTGAGATCGGCCGGAAGCTCGCTTTGTTCCCCGTATCGGCGCAGTACGGAAGAGTTTTGCTGGCCGCTTGCGAGCCGCAGTATGACTGCCTTCTAGAAGTGATCGATATCATCTCTTGTATCACTTCAGGCGAGAGCATATTCTACCAATTGCAGATGGAAGAGGAGCGCGAGGAGACCGAGGAGCTTCGTAAGGAACTCTTTCGCCGGGAGGGTGATATCCTGACATATCTCACGGCCATGCAACGATACACTGCGGAACACTCTGATCGTGTCGAATGGTGCAAGAAGCGTAAGATCAACCTGCGTAACATGAAGCAAGCCCTCAACATCCGCACCCAGCTTCGAGGCATGTGTCTCAAGGAAAAGCTGCTGAAAGAGAAACCGCTGCCCGACCCGCAGCCCTTTGAACCCCTGTCCCCCGAGAGGGCCGAGGCCTTGTTGAAGTGCTTCCTGACCGGCTTTGTCACCAAGTGCGCGCTTCTTGCCCCGGATAGCAGCTACGTCACCACGCATGGGAAACACCTGGTTGCCATTCACCCCTCCAGTGTGCTGCATGGACAGAAAATGGAGGCCATCATGTTTTTGGAGCACGTGTTTACACAGAAGAACTATGCTAAAAAGGTCAGCGCTATACAAGCGGACTGGATCGTGCAGGCCTTGACCAAGGAATAGTCAAGCGAGACAACTGACATATACATTAATGAAAGATTTAAGCTTGTTCGTATTGCATAACAAAATGATAAAAAACGTGTAAATCCACAGGGCGGGCTGCGCTTGTTCTATTAATATTGTGAACAACAAGAGTTACAATAGGGGCAAGTAGGCCATTCTCAAACCCACGTACTAGTCGCACCGGCACAATATCCAATGTCCCTTCCTCAAGCACTCAAACCTCTCGTGTAGACACTCTCATGTAGGCCATGGATTGAATCAAGAAGAATACATTGTTCGGTCCATTCGAAGCACGCCCGCAAGTCGCTGCGCTCCCATATGCGTCCCCTTACTCTTCACCCTCGCTACTCTCGTTCTGCTTCTTGATGGCCATCATAAGTTCATACATCTGCCCGATCTGCTGGTCTGCCGTCCCCAAGGATTGATCAGAGTCCCATCAGCAAAACCAACGTCCGACAAGGTAGATGGGTAGGTTAAATGGGGGAAGAAGAGGAAGAACATACCGCTCATCTTTTCCACCTTGGCCGGGTCGATTTTCTCGCCCTTCCAGGCGTCGCCCTCGATCTTTTGCGCGTAGAGCTGCCACTCCGTCAAAAACCCAATCTGTGTTCACACAACAAAATAATTAGTTCCAGTCTCTCCTCCTTCTCCCTTGGCTCAACATGTCTTTCTCTGTCTCTCATGCTTGAGGGTTTTGTTATGTTTCAGAAGGACTTGGCTTACCATATGCGCCGGGTTGTCCACGTTCCGGTGCGCCCGAAACTCGGCCTTGATGTACTCGTCGCCCAGGAGCCGCATCTCCGAAGGGAGGTGATAGCGGTGCGCGCGCAGCAGGCGGCGGTAGAGGGGGATGGGCGGCAGCAGGGCCATCATGGGCGCCGGTCTCAGACCGTTGGTGCCAGCTGCCCCGGCGGCCTGGGCGAGGTTCCGTATTGATGGCCTCATTTCTGCTTGTGTCTGGTGTTTTCCAAGTTCTACTTCCTGGGAGTGGCACGAGGAAAGACCCAACTTGATAGTGTGACGATACGACTTGGGTCTGGTATTATATTGACGAACCGTTTCTAACTCGTAAACTAAGCCTATTACAGGGACAGCCCCACTTTAGCTTCCAGCAACCTTGAGAAAACACCCATCAATCTGTTTCTGGTCTATCGAGTAATTAGCCAAGTCTGGCACTAGAGTATTATTATCCAGTACGGATGTGGCCAGTGGAAGATAACCGATTTACGTGAGCATATCATATTTCTTTAACTGCGTGTATACATATATATATATATATTCCTTAAGTAGGTTACTATCATGGTTCCGACGTATCGAGCACAGTAGAACAGCCGTACCATCTCTCTAGTTGTGTGCCGCGTCCTCATTCAACTGAGAATGGCATAAAGCGGTGGCAGACCATCGCATCAATCGTGATGAGCATAGCAGCAGGGTACTGTTTGTTTGCCCGCTTCAACAACAGGACGTCGGTCTAGTGGATAGCATATGTCGTAGAACAGTTAGAAGCAAGATCCAAGGTACAACTTGAGGCCCATTTCCCAAATCTATTTTTAGGTACGGCGCGCTGCGGACAATCAGATCCTCACTTGGCTTCTCAACTAATGGCAATCCAAATATCCAGACATTCGATGTTCATCTTGAAAATATCGTTTTATTCAATGGAGCCAGTAGTGGAGTTCAAGACGCATTGCCCAGCTGCATCAAGCGATCACCAGCCCGGTGGTTGGCATACTCGTAAGCTTTTGACCCGGCAGGGAATGTTCCATTGGCCGCCCACAAGTCAATCATGGGCTGCATGGGCTCCAATTCTTGCGGCTTAAGCATATCAAGGGCGCAAGCTGTCAGGACAAAATGGGAGAAACAGCTGTTAAGCTGCTTCTCGAGGTTGAGATGGTAGAAGGGATCAATGAAGTGAGCCCAGTAGAGATGGGCATAGACCCGGAACATCTGCCTAAAGATAGTCTGGCAAACGTCGTTGAAGTTTTCCGGGAATCCACTTCGCTTGCCGACCCAGTCCCGATCGCCAGGGTTGGTCAGCTGTGCCAGTGGTGTGGTAGTGATGGACGGATTGTGTGCAAAGGAAACGCCGCTGACATCCGTGGGGAAGATGTTGGTATCGTCAATTTTCCCCGAGATCCAGCGCTGCATCAACGTGATATACTCATAAGCAGGGAGCTCAACAGGCTCCCGCTCTTTGTTGAGCCATGTAAATGAGTGGTTTCTACTTGGGTTAGTTTCTGGACCATGGCTCAGGCGGGGGCACCATAAACATACGCGCCAGCGGACATCCGAGGGCATGTCTTCGCATTGCAAATAGTAAGACCGTCTTCCTCCTTTTCGTGGATGACTCGCACGAAATTCCACAAATTCCGATAGTGCTCAACGACTATACAAGATGGGTTAGTGGGCAACGTGTCCGGGGTCAGCTAACAGGAGGTGCACTCACCTTGATGAGCAATCCATTCCCCTTGGTCGACAGTCTTGGGGCGTGCACTCAAGGTCATGAAGTTGCCTTTGACGATGTGCTTCGCGTAACCGGGATTCAGCCACAAGGGTAGAGGGCGAGGTAGATGATAAGCGTTCAGGACATCATCACCACCCGCGCCGTTGGAGCCCGCTGTGCTGTCATCCATGCCCATTGCTAAGGACGGTGAGCTCGGAAGTGGAGGGATCTTGGGTGCTAGGCTGGTGGAAGACTGGCTGCCGTGAGAAAGGTTGGTGCTGGGAGAGATGGGTTGACCGCTGTTGCTTGAAACGGAGCTCTTCTGACCTGAACCTGATGGAGCCTTGGCCGCAGTCCCCCTGAAGCGGGCGTTACTAAGGCGATGGTGTTAGTCTAAGGTAACCTTGGAAATTGGGTGGTAGTGCCCAGTGTGTCCTGGTGAAAGCTCCTAGTAGTTGGTGGCCTTGTCACTTGACGTAGTCACGGTGCATGATGCTATGCTATAACCTCTTGGAACAGGAGAGGCAGAAGAAAAGGAAAAGGGAAGAAAGAAGAGGGAGCTGACCGACCACCAGTCCAGACCGTGTCCCTTGTGCGATTTTGACTCTGACAGTTCGTTGGCGCCAATGAGGTGGCGTCGCAAGAATGGGTTTTGGTATGGAGAAACAACTGAGGGGTAATGGAGTCCAATGACAGCAGTGTACTTGTCCAGGAGCAGGCCCAGAGGTATCGCCAGTCAACAAAACTCGGGTTGGATGCGAACTCTTTTACTATTAAAAGGGATCCAGGGAGACAAGCACTGACTTCTCTGCTGGTTGCTGGGGGGGTGGTTCACCCCGGAGCTCACGTGATGCGAGCGACCCTTAGCCTGGCCTCGACACCAGGGGTTTATCATTCATGGCATCAAGCTGTGTTGATCGAGTGCCGGTAGCGTAACCAGTCCTGGGTGCTGGACGGTATACCAGCATGAAATATGGGCACTGGGACGGATGCTGGAAGCGACCCGGCGACGCAATGAGCATCAATGCCTCGCCCTCGCCTCGCTTGAGGCACGCAGCTCATCCCCCACTTGGCACTAGGGGACCGACCAAGAAGCGGAAACGGCATAAAACACCAGGTAGGCCGGTGGGAGACCACCATGCATATGAGCTGAACGGGCCTGGGAATGGCTTTGAATATAGGAAGGCTATGAAACATTTGTACCACTTACATCCCAGAAAAGAGGTTCGACATTTTCGCTTGCGAGAGAGGAAGAGAGAGTGAGAGAGAGGGAGCCAAAAGGGCCACGGTAATGAGCGGAGAGAGAGAGAGAGAGAGGAACGAGAAGTCGGCGCTAAGGGGGGCAGTAATAGTCTGGTGTTTTTCCGGACAGATCAGTGCAAACAACCCGGAAGTTGGAGGCCAGATCTAGAGAGGATTTGATGAATCTTGGTGGGCGGAGGGGGAGTGAGAGGGATCCTGATATTGGGAGCCCGATGATGCTCGAGTTGGTTCAAACCAGCCAAGCCAAGGGCATAGAAAGGAGGCAGGAGGTGTGCAAAGGGACGGCGGCGCTAGACTGCTCCGAGACAGATTGTCCTGCGCACGGGCCTGAAGAGCCTCAGTGTCAGGTTGAAGAGTGAAGAGTGGCGAGCCGGGGAATACCTCAAGTTGGCAGCTTGGTGCTTGGTGCTTGGTGCTTGGTGCTTTGGCATGGACAGTGGGTGGACAATGGACAGCCGGACAGCTGGACAGCAATCAAAGCAATCAGCAATGCAGCCTGACAGCAACCCCTTGCACTGAGGCACTTACCTACCCAACCTAGGAGGTAGCATTTAATACAGCAACAGCAGCCAGCCAGCCAGCCAGCAGTGAGCAGCTCGGTTAGCAGCTAGCTTATCGATAAATTCTGCCCAGTAAACTAGGTACTTGGGTACTTACCTGCTCCATGCTCTACCTACCACCTACTACTACATGCGCTCAGCCTCGCGTTGCAGATCAATCGGGATTGAAGCTATCTCTTTTATTTTATCGAGCCAAAAATTAATCAGTTGCATTATCAACTTCTAATAGCAGCCTCAGCTACGATCACCACACCTTTCATCCAACCAACTGCAACACCTTTAGACCTTGGGCCTTCCCACCCACAGTTTCCCAGTCGCGCTTTCGTCGCGCGTCACGAACGCCATCATGTCCGACGTGGAAGACCCTCTCGACCTTGGCGACGAAGGTGGCGACGATTTGTTTGGAGATGGAGACCTCGACGATGATCTCCAGTCTGAGCCTGGCAATGGCCGCGTCGTGAGCGAGAAAGACCTGGCCTCCGATCAGGAGGCCGATGAGCAGAGCGGACAGGAGGACGGCGACGTGGATATGGACGCGCACCCAGACCAGATACAGAATCGCCTAATCATGACGACACCCATGTATCGCCATCGCACACCACGGGGTAAAGATGGAACAGTAAGTCGGCGGCTCTTTAACCATCAGACTTCACTGATTTGAAGCTGACGAATCCGCCAAGTTACAATCTCTCAAAGTTCCCAGTTTCCTCCGAGTCGCGGCCGAGACCTACAATCCCGATACATTCGAGGTTACTCAAGACGAGCTAGCCAACGCTAGCAGCGACAACCCCAAAGTCAAGATCCGGCACCAGAGGGATCCCGCCACGGGCCAAATGAAGAGCAATGCCGTCGTTTACAGATGGAGCGATGGATCCATGACCCTCGCAGTCGGCTCGGAGCATTACGAAATCCAAAAGAAGCAGATGGCCCCTCCTCCGGACAAGCCCTACCAGGAAAGACACGATGCGCATTATTACGGAGCATCAGCCTTGGTGTCTAGCAACCTCTTTTTGACAGTAGGGCACGTAACGGAGCAGTATACGGTCCAGCCCAACAAAAACCTGCAAGATGACGCCCTGGCTGTGTTCGCAACCCGAATGGCCGAAGTTGCTCGTGGCAAAGCCCAAGGAGCTGACAAGATCTTCACCGCGACCAAGGACCCTGAACTGCAGCGCAAGGAAGCCGAGATGGCTGAAAAGGAGCGAATGAAGGCACAGCGCCGACGTGAAAATGCTGCGGCCAAACTCGAGTCTCGCGTTGGAGGTTACCGCAGTGGAGGTTTGTCGATTGGCGACCTCGAGGGTGGTCGCAGACCGGGAGCGAGCGGCCGTAAGCGGGGCCAGCCAGGAGCGTCGCGGGCCAAGAGGCGGAAGCCCGAGTACGATTCGGACGATAGTCTTCCCGCCGGTCACCGACATGGCGACGAATACGACCGCGGAGACGACTTCATCGCACCTAGTGATGAGGAGGGCGCTAGCGACATTGAGGAAGACGAGGAAGAGGATTTGCTCGACGATGACGAGGAAGAAGAAGAAGTCCCACGACGCAAACGACAGAGGACTGTGGAGGCTGCCGACGACGATGCTGACGCGGATGCGGATGCGGATGATATTGGGGCAGCCCCTGCTGCCGACCGGAGCCGTAGACGACAGATTGTAGACGATGACAGCGAGTGATATCGGAAGCGGTGCAAGCAGTGGATCCCAGAAGGATGTAATAGCACCATTACCATTTCCTGTATATTATCGAGACTTGTTTCCCCGGTAACTCTTCTGATGCCTACCCTTTTCAGGCCATATGGATGGGGTATATAGCAGGCTCCTTCGGGGCATCTTACTTAACAGTGATCTCTATAGAGCCCAGTCAAGCATTTTTGGTTCCAACACGATCATTTGAATCAACGAGACTCAATTTCGTATGCAATACGGCACAGTCAACTTGTACGCAAGTCAACAACTGGCACGACATGGTGGAGGTCCTACAATACATGTATGTAGGAGGTGCATCAAGGCCCAGGCCTACAGGGATTAGTTGCCTAACCTATCTTATGTACTTGGTGGAGTGGCTCCGTCCAACTACCGTCCGTAGGTTAAGTAAGTAGTACTTTCACATGCAAGCAAACACCAATGGCCACCACTCAAACGAAACGGCCCTCGCGCCGCTACACTTTTAAGCATCAAGAACCAAGAACTCAATGGTCACAACGTGCAACGGCTGCACTGGAGGAAAATCGCCTATTTGACTATCTCGTGGCTAAAACTAGCTCCCGCTCTGTAGAACGACTGAGGTCTTGTTGGTTCGTTGTAGCGGAGTGACCTTGTGATGCGTCGTGGAGTGGAATGAGACAATCTTACACGCACTTGCCGAACCACTGCAACTACCCGGACATTGACATAAAATGATGGCGTCACCCAGCATCCCGCTCTAGCCCTTTCCCTCCATCGCTTTTCAGCCCTCACGAGATCACAATACCCCTCTGACCGCCGGATACCGAAAGCCCTCCTCGCCCATCGAATGCTCTGGGGGAGGGTTCCGTAGCCGCCATGATGGTGACGTCCCTCTTTGGTTTTGTATGGGCTGTCTGCGCATTATTGAGCGAAGTCATACTGTTTTGGTTCAAGGTACGCAAATCAAATTCGCCAGGACAACACGATTTCACCTCCAAGAAGGAAGCCCGCTGACGCGAGACTGCTACAGAAACTCGGCGGTTGGTGGAAATCCAAGAGTCCCGTGGACGAGTCACTTGAAGAACTGCGAAATGCGGTCGACTTTGAGCAGTGGGAGCGCGCGGCGCTTGAGCTCGATAATTTCAAGGAGCTGAATCTCTGGTGCGCCATCTCCGAGCTATATAGTAAACACTTGCTGACTGCCCATCGTTTCGCTGCAGGCGCAACGACCCATCATCGCGCTCATATGACTGGGGCCTAATTAACCGGCGCCTCGACGACATCATCACAGCTCGCGAGAACGGTGATCTGTACGCGCAACTCGATCTGGTCCAATCCGGATCGGTCCGCAACCTCGGAAACATCACGCATCCGCGGCTATTTAACCGGTCCTTTGCCGGTACCAAGTACCTGATCGAAGAGTATATAGCACAAGTGGCCGGCTCCATTGAAGACATCAACCGCAGCGGCGAGCTGGGGACACAGCGCAAGCTAGATTTCCTACATGACACGCGACAAGCCTTCGGCCGTACTACGCTAGTGCTCCAGGGAGGAGCGATTTTTGGGCTGTGTCACCTTGGGGTCGTGAAGGCTTTATTTCTCCGTGGGCTGCTACCACGCATCATTACTGGCACTGCGACTGGGGCTCTTATTGCGAGCCTCGTCGCCATACATACGGAAGACGAGCTGCCAGATGTGCTCAAGGGGGAGGGTATCAACCTCTCGGCCTTCGAGGCGCATTCTCACCAGGGACACCAAGCAAAAGGAAAATCAGACATAGGTTACGGCTGGGAGACAGTAGAGACTTTGATACGGCGCGTCAAAAGGTTCTGGAGGGAAGGCTATTTCCTCGACGTGAAAGTCCTAGAGGATTGTGTCAAAGACAATGTTGGCGACCTAACCTTTGAAGAAGCGTACAATCACAGCAAACGAGTTCTTAACATCACGGTGGCTACCGAGAGCCAGGGCGGAGTGCCGACTGTGCTCAATTATATTACCGCCCCCAATGTGGTAAGTTGTCTTTAGACGTTGTTCACCTTGTTTCCTCCTGTCCCCTCTTGCTACTTATGCTCACGCGAAATTGTATTAGTTAATCTGGACTGCGGCCGTAGCTTCTAATGCATCAACACCATCGCTCTACGGAAGCAGGGCCACGACCGTACTATGCAAGGACGTTCATGGCAATATTGTGCCCTGGGCGCCGGCTGACACCTTTCGCCACTGGACTAGTGCCTCGGACAAAGATCACAACTCGCCGCTGTCGCGGATTGCCCAGCTTTTCAACGTAAACCACTTTATCGTCTCCCAGGCACGACCTTACCTGATTCCCTTTCTCGAGTCTGATATGCATGGGCCCTCTCTCTTCACAGCTCGCCACAAACGTAACCAGGTTGCTGGCCACATCGTCCGGATGGTCGGCCTCGAGATACGGCACCGCTTACGCCAGCTTGACACGTTGCGTCTCCTTCCTATCAGCATCCGCCGGTTCCTCGTGGACGAAGAAATCCCCAGCGCCAGCATGACGTTGGTCCCAAAAGTCACTTTCATTGATTTCTTCCGTCTCCTCGAGACACCTACCCGCGAGACGCTCGACTACTGGATCCTACGTGGGGAGCGCTCCGTCTGGCCGGCCGTTTGCGCGCTCAAGATTCGCTGTGCTGTCGAGTACGAAATTGAGCGCTCGTATCAGCGCGCGCGCTCGTTGAAGGCCGGTGGGCTGCGGCGCAAGGCGAGCGCAGCTACGGCGGCCGCCATGGGCGCGGAGAGCGGGCTCCTAGACCACAATGGCGAGGACCGGGACCCTTACTACCACCGGACAACATCGAACCAAAACTTCCGGGCACGGAACCGAATTGCGGGAGGCAGTGGTGGTGCGGGCGTAGAGGAGAACGTGAGCGGTGCGAGTGGAAGCGGATAGAGGACGCGCTCGGCCATCACGATTCCTCTAACTACAATTACAATTACCAACCCTCTTCCCTCTTCCATCAACATGACCAGCTCTGCTGCGGCTGGACTGGGGCAGACGGTCCGGCTAGGACGCAGCTTGAGTTGGGGACCCCTGAACGAGACGGAACCCCGTCTGCTCGGCACTCAGTCACCGAAGAACTCGAGAAAACAGGAATTGGACTAAGCGAGACATGATAGACTCGCTTGCCCGGGCGGTTCCTGCGGATCCCGTGACTCGACTTCGGCATCAGACCCTCATCCACACACGGAGGACGGGCGGTGGCGAGTCCTGTTGCCCTCTTCCAACGGCTATAGGCGGTAAGGGCCGTGATGAAAACCCTCGTAGCGTAGCGGATGGCATTTGAGTGATGACTGATACGTCGTTAGATGCAGCAGCGTTGGGGGTGCGGTGAGGCAGCGTCATCAGGTTGTCTACATGGATTCACATAGGTGAAGATATATAATACCTGGACAAACCCATAATCAATTCCTACGCCCCGAGAGCAACTTGGAATGATCCTTGGAAACCCGTACAACTTCTTTTTCGTGTGCCAAGTAAGCCCTGGCGGCGTGACTTGCTTGACAGTGACCCACAAAGACGCCTTTTTGATTATGATCCAGTTGGAAATGGTGGGCTTCGTAAATATATCAATGGACACATACAATAGGACTTGGGCTGCTCATATTCTTTCTCTATTGGTTTTCTTGCTGCTCCCTATGTACTCTGGTTTTCTTTTTATTCTTCTATATTGCCAGGCAGATTTTCATCTCCGCTGGCACGCCGGCAACCAAAAAGATTCAAATCTCCTGGAGGGGGTATCACGAAAGTTGCTGAACGAAGGCAGCATTACTTTTAATACGCCCAATCAACCGCTGCAAAGCAAAGATCTTCTTGAACTCCATCCAAAACGACGCAGCAGAGTAGCGGCAAACAACGCACATGGGCATGTTGATATGGAAGGCTGCGTTCGAAACCGGACGCTAGCCCATCAACATGCCCTGCATGTGTTGTTATTTCCTAAGTGATTACTTGTTAGTAAATGAAGGTCATCCGAAACCGATGAAGTCCTTCTGGGTAGCAAAGTCCAGGTCTTGGGCTTCGTCGTCTTTTCCAATGAACTCTTCTACTTCGTCGGAATCTAGGTCGTTGCTGGCGTCGTCATCATCGTCGTCACTCGACAAGTCACTCATTTCCCCCTCTTGAGCCGCATTATCTTTGTTGCCGGCCTTGCGAAGCATACTTGCTCGCTCCCGGTGAAGATGCTTGCAGCCTTTCGTCTTACAAACGCCAGTGTTACTGAAATCAGGACATTCGAAAACATGCCTTTCAGCACAGCTAGCTCCCTTGTCACACCAGCCACAGAAGCCGAATGCACGGCAGACTAGGTCACTTTGGGAGTGCTCAACATGGAGGTAGGAACACTTCTCGTTCCTGCAGTTTCCGTTGGCAAAATGCAAACAAAGAGGTATGCGCTCTTCGGCAATCTCGTGGGAAAGGTCACAGGCATCAGCCTTCTGACATTGACCCTTCAAAAGCCAATCGCGGCAGATGGCTACCTTGGAGGGGTCGTGAACATAACGGCAGCGGGGGCCCTTCGAACATGAACCTACACCTATTGGTTAGTTTGTGCCTTTTGGGATGCTTACCACAGCACATCCTGCAAACACTGCAGGTTGGCAGGTCTATAAATCTGTTGGAGAAGAAAATACCGGTCCAAGAGAAGGTTTTACATAATTCGTCAACCTTCTTCACACCACAAGCCAGTCTATCAAATATGTTAATATACGTTTCAAATCGATTGGAGAGACATACCGCTGAGCTTTGGCAATGCCGTGCCGAATGAGATTTCCGTTCTTGGTGCGGAAGAATTTGACCCCGCCGATAGTTGTTACTCTCGGAGTCGCTGAGGGGGGCGTTTGATCACCTGCAGGCTTCTTAACACAAGAACTTATCGAGCTTGGACGCGGTCGCCACAACATACCAGAAGCACGAACAAGCTTGCTACCCTGTCTGGTGACATGAAAGCGAATGCCTTCTACGGTAACCTCGTAGCTCGGAGTTAGGGCAGCTGGGTTGGCGTTTGGGGCAGTGCCAACTACGGATTCCTTGCCCAAGTAATTCAGGAGGCGAGATTTCTCGTCATAGTCTCTCCGGAGCTGTTTGGTACGTTGGGTTTGTTCGATAGCATTGGCGCGGCTCTGAGACTTCTTCTCATAAACATTGCTATTGATCAGCTGCAAATGACGATCGGTCTTGGTAACCCATGAAGATGCACTTGGGGTGGTTGGTGTCGGAGTCGAGTTGTCGGGACTGGGGACAGGTCGCGCTTGTCCATTGAGAACCAGTGTTTTGTTTCGGTAGCCAGGTGCGCGGCCTCCGCGACCACCTCGGTAATTGCCTTGAGGATACGGAGCCGTTCGAAAGGCGCCTCGAGCCGGATATGACGCATCTTGTTGGATGGAATCAGTACGGCCAGGCCGGCCTTCTTTTGTCGCGGATGACTCACGAGTTGAATGCCCGGGCTGGGGGGTCTGCTGGGCTTTGTGACGATTGATGCGGCCAGCTAGATTGCTGATCTGAGCCATAAGCTCTTGTTCTTCGGCCGTCGACATGGTTGTTGCTGGAAATTTGATATTTCAGACCTGGATCTAGGATGATGCTTGGGGGGGGGAGTAAGGGTGCGAGAAATGGATTGGGGAAGATGGTTCGCGGAGATGGCGTAGTAGTGGGTGGTTTTATAGTATGGCGCCTGCATGGAAGAGATGGAGATTGAATTTGGATCAGGTCGTTGTTCCTGGGTTTCCACCACCACAAACGGCTTTTGCAAAAGCTCCCGCTGTACCAATTGGCAGCGCAGGGAGGAGGTAGAGGGGGGTTCGTTCGGACCGGGATCTTGCCGACCCAGGTAGATGCCGTGCTCTTTATGCGCCACGCAGCAGTCGCAAAACCAATATGCCACTCACTATGAGGTTACAAAGTCTGGGCACGATGACTCAAATGACGTCCTTGGCACAGATGATTTGCCTGACCTACCTTTTTGTCCTGGTTGGTATTGATGAGCCCGTGGGATCTTTTTTTGGTATAGATGAATGTGACAAAGAAGGCGCTTTCTTCAATATCGCCACAGTGCGGTATCCCTACAAGCTAGAGGACAAACAAAGCGTGCAATATTGAAAGGCAACCAGCATGAACAACCCAGCTCGCGAGGTACTGTACTGTAACCTTAAGAGGTAGAGAACTCAGAAAACTGGATTTCCTTTTTTGGAGAGAGAGAGAGAGAGGGAAGCAGAATGTTTGTTGCGCTGGAGTGGCGGGGTTGAAGTTTATAGAAGGTGGTGGTGGTGGTAAAAGAGACTGGAGATAGGCACCTAACAATGACAGGCCTGGGGTACCATCACCTAAGGTTACCATATCCAATCCATTGATGGAATAATTGGTTGACATCAAGACTTTAGTGGTGCAGCTGCTTACATAACGCTGCATTTAATCTCTTGACCAATCAGAAGAGTTGCATTTGTAGTCCATGTGAGGACCTTGGCGCTGGAGTGACTGGGACAGGACGGCGGTAGCTGCTGAAGCTCAACTTGCAGCTCCATAGCCGAGGAAGTATCAGCAACCAGCCCATGCCAGCCCACTTCTAGGGTCGATTCTCTAGACTCCAAAGTTGGAGGCATCATCACTTTTTCCCTCCTCTAAATAAACAATTGATTCGATCCGATCTTGCCCGCCTCGGATATCGGAACTTGCAGGACAAGAGCCTCAATTCCGTCTGATCCATCTTTGGTGCACCTCTTTTTGACCTCTCCCCTCGGCTCTGTCCTCTCCCGTCTCTTTTGTCGAGTATACACCTCAATCGATCGCAAGTCTTGTTGTTCAACATGGCTTCTAGAATGGCGATGAGGAGATTGGCCCCCGGGTCTGCAGTACGTTCCCACTCTTTCCGACCGCATTCCTGAATTTTACCTGCTGTGCTACCTCTCAGCCCTCAATCGCCATGTAAATCATGCCCACTGCTAATTCGTTGCTTGGCATTGCAGTTCTCACGGACCGTAAGGTCGCAGGCCAGGACCTTCTCGTCGACGCGACCCGTTTGTATGTACACCCATCAACCCGCCACTGCGTAACGCGACTTGACGACTAATTCACTCTTCTCCTAGCTCAAATCTTCGCCAACCAGCCTCTGCGAGCAAAGGAGGCGTCCGCTCATGTCAGCAGCAAATATCCCGTCATCGTAAGTCGACCACAAGACCCAGGCTGGAGAAACCTTGGAACTATCCTGTTAACATAGGCATGTTCTAGGACCACCATTACGATGCTCTGGTCGTTGGTGCTGGTGGATCGGGTCTGCGAGCTGCCTTTGGTCTTGCCGAGGCTGGCTTCAACACTGCCTGCATATCAAAGCTCTTTCCCACAAGAAGTCACACAGTTGCCGCTCAGGGTGGTATCAATGCCGCGTTAGGAAACATGCACGAGGACGACTGGAGATGGCACATGTACGATACTGTCAAGGGCTCGGATTGGCTCGGTGACCAGGACGCTATTCACTACATGACTCGAGAGGCTCCCGCCTCCATCATTGAGCTCGAAAACTACGGTTGCCCTTTCTCCAGAACCGAGGATGGCAAGATGTTAGTACCCTTACCGCGTGCACTGAAAAGGAGGCAAGGCTAACAGCTACTTTAGTTACCAACGTGCTTTTGGTGGTCAGTCGCAGAAGTACGGCAAGGGTGGCCAAGCCTACCGATGCTGTGCTGCCGCTGATCGTACGGGCCATGCTCTTCTCCACACCCTCTACGGACAGTCTCTCCGACACAACACCAACTACTTCATCGAGTTCTTCGCTATCGACCTGATCATGGAGGATGGCGAATGCCGTGGTGTGTTGGCTTACAACCAGGAAGATGGTACTCTGCACCGATTCTTGGCCCAGAACACTGTTCTGGCTACCGGTGGATACGGCCGTGCTTACTTCAGCTGCACATCAGCGCATACCTGCACTGGTGATGGCATGGCTATGGTTGCTCGTGCTGGCCTCCCCAACCAGGATCTCGAATTCGTCCAGTTCCACCCGACTGGTATCTACGGAGCTGGCTGCTTGATTACCGAAGGCTCTCGTGGTGAAGGTGGTTATCTGCTCAACTCGGAGGGTGAGCGATTCATGGAGCGTTATGCTCCTACCGCCAAGGATTTGGCGTCTCGCGACGTTGTCTCGCGTTCTATGACCATGGAGATTCGTGATGGACGTGGCGTTGGTCCTGAAAAGGACCACGTTTACCTGCAGCTGAGCCATCTTCCTGCTGAGGTGCTTGCTGAGCGTCTGCCCGGTATTTCTGAGACAGCTGCTATTTTTGCCGGTGTCGATGTCACAAAGCAGCCCATTCCTGTGCTCCCCACCGTCCATTACAACATGGGTGGTATCCCTACGCGGTACACTGGTGAGGTCATCACTGTTGATGAGAGTGGCAATGACAAGGTTGTTCCTGGCCTGTTCGCTTGCGGTGAGGCAGCTTGCGTCTCGGTGCACGGTGCTAACCGGTTGGGTGCCAACTCCTTGCTCGATCTGGTCGTTTTTGGCCGTGCTGTTTCGCACACGATTCGTGACAACTTCACACCCGGTGCCAGCCAGAAGCCTCTCAGCGCCGATGCTGGCGCCGAGTCTATCGAGGTTCTGGACCAAATCCGCACCTCGGAGGGACCTAAGAGCACTGCTGAGATTCGTCTTGCTATGCAGAAGACTATGCAGACGGACGTCAGTGTTTTCCGAACTCAGGAGAGTCTGGATGAGGGTGTCAAGAAGATTGCCGAAGTGGACAGCATGTTCCCCCAGGTTGGTATTAAGGATCGCAGCATGATTTGGAACTCGGATCTGGTTGAAACCCTGGAGTTGAGAAACCTGCTCACTTGCGCGTAAGTACAGAATCATCTGTGAGCACAAGACGGTACTAATGTTGATGTGTAGTTCCCAAACCACGATTGCGGCCGCTAACCGCAAGGAGTCTCGAGGTGCCCACGCGCGCGAGGACTTCCCCGAGCGTGACGACGAGAACTGGATGAAGCACACTCTCACATGGCAGAAGAACCCCCACGGCAAGGTCGATCTTGGCTACCGACGTGTGATTGGCACAACGCTGGATGAGAACGAGTGCAAGGCTGTACCGCCGTTCAAGCGTACTTACTAAACACAGAAACGCGACCATACAATCCTGAAGGAACCATTAAGGAGTTGTGGCCTTATTTTTAGACGAGGCGGCAAGGGAGTATGGCAAGGCTGTCTTGGATCTGTATTATTTACTTGTACGAGATTGACCAGTTCATGATGCTGCAAGCACCATTAATGATATGGGGAAAAATTCGATCTCATGCACTTGCATGCTATTAATTTTTTCGAAAGTGCGTATCTTCAAGGGATGGATGGGGGTGTTGAAGAGGCAATATACGAAGTTGTGTGCATTGCATATGTGACGCAGTGTAGCTACCAACAATATGACTACATAACGGGTTATTGTTATATAACCAGTCGACTGAATAGCAGAAATAATACCGAGTATCGTGTTCACATATTCACCTATGGATTGTTTCCGTCTCCCTCCCATGCTGCATTTGATAATAAACATTGGAGGTTGATAAAGGAAGGCATTCACTATACGTATGTAAGTAGGTACGTGGTCGATAGCTGTAGCCACATTTAAACGTCGAACTCGCAAGGTTAGGCTGCTAGGGGAGTCCACTCAAGTCACTATCGATAGTGGACCTACCAAGACTCACATTAGCTGCAGGCTGGATCCAGTGCGTGCATTCAACAGTTCCGCATTCAGCATTCAGCCTGCTCAGCTGCTTGCTACCTATCACATTCCAAATTGAGCCAACATACTCACAACATTCTTTTTCCCACCTCCCCATCGCGACCCAGACTCCAGAGTAGAGTCTTCCAACAGACTTCGATACCATTCAGCTTCAGGCCTTACTTCCTGCTCCCCATGGCTTCTTCCGTCAAGCCTGAACCAGGCGTCAAGCCCGAGCCTGAAGATGCGTCGGCCTCGCCTGCCGTCATGTCGGACGATGAACTCTACGAAGATGCCGGCGACCTCGAATTCTACGACACAACCTCGCCGACCGACCCAAACGCCAACTTGTTTCTTACCCATGTGCCCAAGTATCTTTACGACCAATGGGCCCAGTTGAAAGACGACGAGGAAATCGAGGTGGGAAGAGTCAGACGCTGGGTTGAAACAGACAAAAACGGCCAGAAACGTGAGCGCATGGCCATGCTGCTTGACCTGCAAAACCCCGTCCATCAGACCATACCCAAAGAGTACAATTTCGAGGAGCGCGATTCCAACCTACTCAATACCTTCATGTTCACCGAGCAAGACCTTCCTGGCTTCAAGTCCAAGTCACAGGGCGCCAACAGCAACATTCCCCACCATCTTCGAAACAGGCAGCAGAACAATAACAACAACAATAATAACAATAACAAACAAGAAGGGGGCCGAAAGCGATATCAGCCCTATTACCGGAAGGCCATTCCTAAGAAAACAGTCCTTGCCGGCCGCTTCAAAACCGAGTTGAACTGCCAGCCTGCTGACACCATGGAAACGCGCCATATTCTAGCCATGCGGGCAAGCGACGCTCTGAAGCCACGGGCTACAACCAGCATGATGTCGGGAATGTCGGGAACCAGGGCCATGACTAAGAACATCCTGAATGCCGGCGCGGCTCCTGCTGGCGGACGGACAGGAGGTTTCATTGTAAGCATTCACCCACTATTATATTTACGTGATCGGAGGTCAGGGCTAACAACAGGATGCAGCAAACTGCCAAGACCAAGGAGAAGGCCAGAAAGGCACAACCGGAGAGGGCTGCTCGTTTGGAGAAGGGACCGTTAATCGATGCCCTTTGTGCTTGTTTCAGGAAGTGGCGATACTGGACCATGAAGGCCTTCAAGCAACAGCTGAACCAACCCGAAGCTTGGTTGCGCGAGAATCTGGAAACTATCGCCACTCTGCACAAGAGCGGGGCGTTCGCCAACCATTGGGAGCTCAACGACGTTTACAGGGATATCGTGTCAAGCAGCGGCGACATAGCCCAAGCAGGTACTGCACCTGGCGACTTGGGTGGTGATGATTCTGAACTCGACGGTGACGACGATGACGAGAATATCCAAATGGAAGACGTGCCGGCCATCTCATAAGATGCTGCTCGTGCTCGTGACGAATATTTTCGGAGGGCTTACCAAGCGTACCTAGAAGGCCTCGTGCCAAGGGGGTGGGTTCATGGCCATGGCAGTTGGGGTGGTGTCTGTTTGCTCTGTTGCTTTGCTGCGAACATAGGCTACGGCGTTTTGGTAGGTGCCACCTCGTATTGAGGTTTATAGATTGAGGAATAGCAGAGAGATACCCTTTGCATTCAATACCTGCTGCCAACTTGGAGCAGGAATTGGTGCAAGTCTGCAGCAAAAGAGAAAAAAGAAAAGCATATGTCTGCGTGGTGCATACCTGCTTCGTGCTTTACTGCAAGCTTTCAGTTGTGACGTCATTCCATCGACTTGATTTCCACTGGTTGATGGTTCTCAATTACGGAAATATTGAGTGTGATGCGATTTTGGCTGTACTGTTGAGAGAGTTGCGCCTTTCTGTTCTGCGGACGGACAATATCTCACATGTAGGTAGTCTCACATGACTCCTGCTAAACAGTCACCTATATCGACCATAGACTCCTTTGCACCACCAACCAAAACATCCAGTGGAGCAACTCTTAGAGAACAAACTCTCCACCTTCAGCGCTTCAGCGAAGCCACTTGGACCTCTAACGAACCCCCCCCCCATCATTCAGTAGTAAATCTTTGCGTTGACCACTACCGCACAAATGAGCATATTCCTAGATTTCGACGGTACCATCACCGTGCACGACACCATCAGCGAAGTCGCTAATTTCGCCTTGCGAGTCCGCGCCGACGAGGGCCATGACCTCGCCGAAGCCTGGGACGGTCTCGTCCGCGCCTATATGGACGACTACCGTGGCCATGTCGACGGCTACCGCCTGCCCGAGGGCGACCGCCGCTGTCCCCAAGACGAAGTCGGATTTCTGCGGGAGATGAAGACCGTCGAGCTCCAGTCCCTCGGCCGCATCCGCCAGTGCGGCATCTTTCGAGATATCGCCCCAAACCGCTTCTATGAGGCGGGCCGCCGCGCGGTCGAAGAGGACGGGACGGTACGGCTGCGCCCCGGTTTTCGCGAGTTCGCCCGCGCCAGGTTGCGGGAGGGCTGGCGCCTCTGGGTCGTCTCGGTCAACTGGTCCGCCGCCTTCATTGCCGGCGCCCTGGACTGTCCTGAAATCACCGTCATCGCCAATACGGTGCGCAACGACGGCTCCATAGCAGGACCGGACATTCTGAACCAAGATGCTGGCGCCAATGGTGGTGGTGCTGTTGGGCACAGGAACCTGACGAATTCCTGCGACAAGCTGGCGGTGGTGGAAACGATTTTACAGCAGCAGGCCGAGTCGCTACGCGGGAAGCCGTCGTTCTATTTCGGCGACTCCATCACTGACCTCGAGTGTTTGCTTCGAGCGGATTACGGCGTCGTAATTTCGGATAGGGAGGATTCAACCCTACTCAAAACCCTGGAGCGTGTCGGGAAGAAGGTGTCTCATAGCACTGACGCGGGATCCCAAAACAGCCTCTCTTGGGCATCCACTTACGACGAAATCGAAAAGCACGTCGCTTTCACCCTGTGAAAATGAAAGATGTACCAAAATCCTTGTTTTTCTTCTTTCCTAACTTCGAAAGTCCCCGAGCTTGTGGCCACTGATTCCCTTGTGCTTATCGGCTGAACAGATCATAGAAGAGGCTAATGCTCATGGGAGTTCCTGCATTGCGTTCAGATTCCCAATAGAGGAACACCTTACGTTACCAGACGGTTGTTAGGCATCTCACAAAGGACCGCCACCAGGAGTTCACTTCTAGAGAGATTCGACTGTACAAAGCGAGTGTCTTATATGGTGCTGAATCGTCCACAAAGGCAACAATGAGGTGGTTCCTTGAAAGACCACGACGAATATATGTGAGTATATTGTAAAGTCTGTCGCAGCTGGGGCCCGAAATAGGTATCACCCCCATCGAACCTGCGATGATACGGGAATAGTGACCCCCAAAAATACCGATACAGAGCTCCCAGATAGCCTCACTCGCACCCATATCGAAACCCAAATCTGTACGGCTCAGTTTTCTGCCCACCAAATTTTCCCATGGTCTTGACCCCACGCCAACGAGCAACAAGACACAAAAAACAAGAAAGAATGTGCTACTACAAACGAGCAACCTTCAGCGAATGCAACCACTCCCAGTGGTTCCCACAGCCCACGCGCGAGTGCCAGGCGCAGCTCGACTTCCGGGCGGGCCGCAGCGCAGAGCCGTGCGACACGGCGCGCGGCCACCCCCTGGCGACCTTGAAGGTCGAGGGCCAGTGCGCCGCCTGTCGCGGCCAGGCCAACAAGATGGACAAGCGGCTGCGGCGCGTCAAGGACATTATCTCGACGTCCAAGAAGACCCTCATCGGCGCCGACGAGCGCTGCCGCGCCATCCTCGAGGCCGTGGGTATCGACGTGCCCTTCAGCGACGACGACGAGAACGACGTCGCCACGCCCAAGTGGAGCCCCATCTCGGCCGCGGCCACGACGCCCACCACGACGGATAGTGCGTCGACGACAACGAACACGGCTACGACGGCCAGCAGTGCGGCGGGGGAGGGGCGCAGTAAGGCCGGGGAGGAGGATAGCTCGGCGAAGGAGTTTTTGAGGAAAAGGAGAGAACAGAAGGATTCGGGACTGTACATGAGATAATTCAGGGAAGTGGTCGGGTGTGAGGGGGTAATTGCAGGATATGCTCAGTCAGTTACACCATCTGCGGCACTGCGGAGCCCCTGAAAATTACGAGCTACCCCTATTCATTGACTTGGAATAGGGGTCGCTCGTATCTTTCAGGGGTCGTTCGAGCAGTCTTGCGAGGCTCGCTTTTGGCCAACCGTCCTTCATTCTCGGCGTCAGGACTGACAGCTGTGTAATGTCGAGCTTGTCATCAAGTCCACTCAACCTTTGGTGGCGAAGAAGAAGAGCAATAATCTGTGCCGCTACAAAAATACGAACTATTATAATTTACTGCTTGATTTTAAGAAGATTCTTAATGTTCACGGCAAATGAGATGTTTAAACCGTTGATTACAGCTGACCTATCATAATTTAATCCAAAACCTCAGACCTTAGCCATATCGAAACACAGTAGACCAAGGAGATTTGGAACAGAATATACAATGTTCTATCACTGACGCGACTATGTAGTAGATCGTTTTGGCTGGTAGTTTAACCAAATCAAATAGGTCCAAGAGTCTCTTGACCTTAAGTCCAGAACAGACCACCAGCCTGCTCGTCAAGTCTATCCTATCCGTCCTGGTCTGGAAGAGCCGGGAGAGTCGGCCTGGCAGATTGTTAGCTCTCACCATGATGGAGTCATAATCGTACCCTGAAGAGCTTTGGTGAGCTCGCCCTGTCAAGGGTGTTAGGGCACTGGATTGTCACGAGACGCGCAGAAACTGCACGTAACCACGAAGCCTACAAGGAAGCCGACTTAGTCTCGACTGCCCCGTAAGTGAGCGATATGCAAAGCTGACGGGGTGTCAGCCGTGTAATATAATAAACCCCGGTCTTCCTTTTAAGGCTTACTCGAGCATGTATTCGAGGTCTGTCGGAGGAATATTCCGGACCCTGTCAATATCGCTGCTGTACCGACTGGCTGGCCACTACACCCTCCCTCCCTCCTCTGGCTTACGATCTTTCTTCTACTTTTCGTTTCCCCTCTCTACCTTTGATTGTTTACCCAAGATAGAACTCGTGGCCAAAACAGCAGCTTAGTATATCGGGAGTTCATGCCGCATGCCAGCCGACAAAGGTCATGCACATTCCTTTGGCCTCCACGCTATCCAGCCCCTGGCTGTCCATGAATCTCACCTTGGCTCACTCATCCGACGGTGCCGAGGGGGCTTCGAAGATTCTCCAGTTGGCTGTTTGTTATCTTTTGGGGACTCATGATATTTCTCCGGAGCACGTTCGGTGTCATGGCTGACTGCGTGTGTTTGGTCGACCGGGGGGGGCTTGGAGTGTCTGACACGCATATGTACTTCTTTCGCCCGTCTCCCAGTATATCTTAGCCGGAACATGCAGCGCCACCTCCTGCTGCAGATGTACAAGGAGCAAGTAGTCGTACGTTTCTCATACAATAATACATACCTGACCCAGGCAGACCGCTATCTGTGCAGAGTGCAGAGAGCATGATCTGACATTGCAGGCCTGCCTCACCGTAAATACTTGAAGAGACCAGACTTCCCTTGGGTCAGACGAGAGGCGCGCCAGCCAGTCAGTCAGTCAGTCGCCTTGGGCGATTACTGAACCATGAAAAAAAGAACTACTGAGACAATACCCTAATACGGCAATATTGACACCATCCTTGCTCTCCACGTTTTTCTGTCAGCAAGGCGCTGCCGCTTACGACTTGTTACACCATATTTTCCTTACTGGGATTAACTTGCTGCAGGCATGGGTGTGTGTGCATGTGTGTGTGTGTGTGTATGTGTGTGTGTGTATGTGTGTATGTGTATGTGTGTATGTGTGTACTGCAACGATAATGATGACAGGTAAGGAAACAAACAGAAGGTGGTAATCAACCCCACAGCGGAACACCCGCAGCCCCCTGCGGCCTTGCGCCCTCCCTCCCATCCTCGCTGAAGACCTCACAACCATTGTCTGATGCCACTGCCCCAAAAAGGCACGGGGAACGACAGGGTATAGGATTGGGTCGCTACTAGGACGGGGGGCTGGGGGGGGGGGGGGGGGGGGGGGGGTGGGGGGGCGCGCCCGTCGCGTGGGTGTGTGTTTCTGCGACTGTGTACATGCAACGAACGAAAGCCTCATCGTCCATGACGATGCTGACAAATGCTTACTGGCCAAAGGGGATGCTTGATCGCCGTATGCCGCCCTACCTAACTTGCACCTACCTGCCTGCTCGGCCTGCCTGCCTGCCTGTTGAGCATGCTGTCGCAAAGGCGCCCCGGGCATATAAGTGAGAGCGCGGGCTGAACTCTACACCACCGGACAGACCTGTAACCCAACAGCCGACACTGAATTCGCGTCGTCGAGTATCACGGACTTCCCTGACCTGCAGCTTCATGCAGGGCAAATCCGGTTTCCTTCGCCCCATCCATCCATCACTTAGCTTTCCCCCACCCAATCTCAGCCTCCTTCCCTGCTCCCCAGAGCTAAGCAGACAGCAGCCATAGATGCCGCCTTTCCTCTTCTCTGCACCTCGGGATACGTAAGTCTTCACAGTCGGTAGTTTTCAGGTAGCCTGGATGACGAAATAGGGCAATCGTAAGAAATCTATTGATCTATTTATATACTAGGTACATGTGATTCCTACGTAACCTCGATTTGGACGCGTCATTCATTGGGCAACAACCCCTGGTATCTGTATTTGTATCTATCGTGCTTGCCCATGGGTGAAGTTGCTTGTATCTGCATGAAATAGGAGGACAAAAGGGGGGATCAATGACTTATGACCAGTCATTAACGACTGGCTAAGCCCATGGAATAGAGACGCTTGCATAAGACAAGATGGACTTTAGAGCCCGCTCTTGGTCGCAGATGATATCGATCCAGCAAGTTCAGTTGGGAGGCGAGATGAAAACCGAGGGCTAAAGATATTTGCACCCTATCAACAATGACTTAAAGACTAACAACAACACAACGAATAAGTAACACAATGAAGCAACACAGTTTCCCCCATCGCCTCAGACAGAGAGAGGCGATGTGTGTATGTGTGTGTGTGGCAGGTATTCCGACCCTAGCCCACCCAGTATGCAGAAGCCATTCCTTCGTTCCTCCCTCCCCCCATAACCCGTTTACTCATGGGAAAGCTGCCGAAAACCCAGACAGCCGACGAAAAGGCGGCCTGTACAACTCATTCAATGAGCAGCATCAACCCTTAGACACTCGCAGTCTTGGAAATCAAATACAATGCCCGATCTGCGAGGTAAAGAGACACGCAGGCCAGGGGCGTAATCTCGAGCCACGATCAAAAAAGAGAAATAGAAAGAGAAAAAAAACCAATCAGAAGAAACTCCCCCAATGCAAAGCCCGAAGTGCGCGCGTATGGGGTGCCCCAGTCGAAAACAGCAGCAGAAAAGAATTAAGAAGCGGTTAAAACGTAGTTTAAGAATGCAACAAAACAAGCCAGAAAATGTAAAGGAGCAAAATCCAAGTACACAAGTACCTCTCGCCCAGCAATGCATGCATATCCAGAGGCATCATCAAATATAGTACGGAGAAGCAAATCCCAGAATCTCAATATACGTGTTCGGTTTCGGGGTGTTCTGGTGCAGCAGAGTCGATCGTCACCAAGCCAGCACTCTGTGCATAAAGCGAGTCCCGGGGCCGAGTGAACAGGGGGCGCGTATCTCAAACTTGGGAAAGGGTGTGTGTGTGTGTATGCCGAAGCCGGGGTATCTCTTGGTACGAAACAAACAACGAATGATTCTTCCATGTCTCTTCAACATCTGTTCGGGGACGAAATCGCAAGGCACGGTAGATCCTAAAGAAGGGGCTCCGAATCGCCTCATCCTGCATCAGACGACTGAGTCGCACAACGTGAGAATCAGACCGCACGAAGACATATACAAGATGATGTATAATGTATATGCAGACAAGGCTGGAAGAGTAGATAGCAGACCTGCCACAACTAAGGGCCCGCAGACCCGGTGGAGGTATGCGGTAAAGGGTTTTGTAAGCCACAGAGATTGGGGATCCATTTGCGGAATGAGTGGAATGGACCATTCCCCCTCAAGCCCGCGCATCCCTGCCCAGTGTCGCCGCAGGGGTCGAGGCCAAAGAAAGAAAGTAAGAGAATCCCGACAGAAGGTGACGAAACCTCAGCTCAAGAAACATGCGTCGAGCAGGTCGCTAGGATCCTGTGCAAGAAAAGTAGCCAGGAATCATCACATCAGCGTGACGGGTGTAGGTGTGCCCAGTTGCGTCGTGAAAGGCTCCTAGCATCCTATTGTGGCTGGTTTGCCCACCAGTTGCCAGTCGACGATGTTTGGGGGTTGGACCAGCCTTGCGTGACAGCTGGTGCCGCACCAGGGTTTTGCGGTAAGAACTGCCTCGGTGTCTGCTCTGGAGGGTACATATTCTGAGTGGGATTTGCGTAGCCTTGGTTGAGGCCCGGCATACCAGGGTATTGCATCGTGTTCGGCTGCGGCATCTGAGGAGTACTACCTGACGGATGCCGTAACTGGGGAGCCGGCGACTGCTGCGGGTGAGGTGACTGCTGGGTTTGCGTGGTGTAGCCCTGGTAATGCTGAGGCGTCTGCGGCGCTTGGTGATGGCTCCACATGTTGTTGTTTTGATTGCCGTAATTGTATGAGGGTGCTGCGGCTTGGGGGATGTTTCCAGGGGTTCCCGAAGGCAGGCTGGGTGCCCTGGACTGCTTGGGCGTGGGTGCTTGCGACATACTGCGCATTGGCGCCTGGCTCATGGGCTGCTGGGAATGAAGTGACTGCGAATAAGGTGCGGCCGTCATCATCATCTGGGGGCTCTGGTTGGGAACCATGCCAGACGACTGCTGGATGCTTGCCGGTGCTGCATGGGGGGATTGTCCTGCCCTGGTGGTCGATGGCAACGCGTTGTCGCTGGACCCTACAGGGGGTTGGGCCGCCTGTGGCTGCTCATGCGATCGGCGCCAGATATTCTGCATGTAGTCGGCGCGTATTTCGCGCTGTTGGTTGACGGAGCGGTTGAACTCGGCAGCATGGTGAGCCTGTGCGTGAATCTCGGTTACGGGGCTTGACTGGGTTCGATCCTGATATGCTGAGCCTGCGATCTCCTGACGTGGGCCGCCCTTGATGAAATTGCTATAGTCTCGCGTCCTGTTGTCACTCATATCTGGTCCTGATGTTATCATGGGTATTCTCGTCGTGCTTCCTGGCGGTGCTCCTATCATACCTGGTTGAACGAGTTGGGGCTGGGGAGCACCACCAAACTGGGGTGTGTTGGCGTAGACGATTTCGCCATGTGGACCTCCGACCAGCGGTGGAGGGTTGTTGTTGGCCTCAGCGGCTGCCTCTCTGGCCTTGGCCGCGCCTGGTCTCTTCTCGCCGGCCAGATCAGCCTCGGTGAATCCCTGCTTACGAGCTTTTCCTTCCCAGTAGTCGTCGCGTACCCGGCGACCGTTGACAATCACCCTGCTGCCAAACTGACGGAACATGGAACGCGCCGTGACAATGGCAATCTGGCGCGACCGGTACGAGAAGGGAAGGATTTCTTGTTGCACCAGATCATCCTTCTCAACCTGATTCGCAATGATCTTGAATAAAGATCGGTTCTTGTTGAAGAGAAGATACGAGTCTCTGTATCCGAGGACTCTGGCGCATTCGGTAGCAAGCATGAAGAGCTTATCCCCACGATTGGGGACCAAAAACGTTCTGCACCTGTATTCGCGGTTGCCCAACAGCTGGCCATTGGGCATGACCTTCTTCTCGCCGGCTTCGTCAATCTCGCGTGGTATGTACTCGTCGCCGCCGGGGCCAAGCTGGTCAGTCGTGTGGTCGCGCACGGTAGGTAGCGCTTTGAGCGTGGTCTTGGTGGGCGTAGTCTTGGGCGGCGGGGAGGACTGCGGACCCGGGGTGTAGTTCTGACCGGGCAGCGGCGCGTTATTGGTCTGCGGAGTGTGCGGTGGCATCGGGGACTGTTGCGCCATTTGGTGCGTCATGTTGGGTGGTAGGATATGCGATGATGATGGGTGACGGGGTTGCGGTTCGGGTAGTCCACCAGATGTTCGCGGTTTCATCGGTCGTCCACGCTTCCGCGGGTTGTCAACACCTGTGACGCGACAAAGAAAGTGCGCTGGTTAGCAAAGCTAGAATAACACGACGAGGAGAAGAAAGGAAGAAGCAGGCGCGGGAAAGGAAGCGCGCGACAACGTCTGGACTTTGGCAGCCGATGCGACAAGTGGCTGTTGCACGACAAGAAGTAGACGAGCGACCCCATGTAACGTGAAGTTGTGCTTGATGCTTGGTGCTTGGTGCGTGGTGCTGATGCTGGCGCTGCTTATCGACGGGCCGCTTGTCGTCCCCATCCATGACTCTTGCGCAAGTGATTTCACAGTGGGAATCGCGAAGGGGGCCGCTAAGTCAACGGCGGCCCCACAGCTGCAACACAAAGAGTTCTGATATGAGAGAGTTCGGCGTAACTTACCATCATCCCCAGGCGTTCCAGAAGCCTGTGTGTCTTGATAGGGTTCTGGCGAACGACTGCGCTTCAATCCACGTGCGTTGGGATTAACTAGTTCTGTGCAATCATGAGTCGTACATTAGTATATGCTGACACCAACAAGCCCGAGTTAAGATTTCAGAAGCTTCTGCCCGGAGTAGTGCTATGTAATAGTGGTATGTATGCAGTGGTAGATCGAGAGTACACAATAATGATAGCATTGGGATGATGGATCACGACGGAGATGCCCCATAGAAATCATATAGCTTCATTCATGACAGAAGCATTACATTTGCATGGCAATTGTATGCAGCCAGCCGTCGTGTGGCCGCAGCGCTGACTCTGTCTGGCCGGGCGTAGAGATATAAGGAAGACGATAGACAGACAGACAGAACAGACAGACAGATAGATAGATAGGTAGGTAGATTGATTGATTGATGAAACCGTCCATCCATGACGAGCATCACTCGCGATGGTCTCATATGATTGCTTGCTTGCTTGCTTGCTTGCTTGCTTGCTTGTTTGATTGTGTGCGCGCGCCGACGAATGCGCTTACGGCCTGCGCAGCGCAGGGAGCATGCGCGTTTCTTTTGAGCTTGGATCCACTGGGATCGTTGCGACTTAAGGAACCGACTGGACGTGGACGCATGACGGTCGCATAAACCTCTTTAAAAAAAAGATGGGAGAACACGCAATAAAAAAAATGACAACGACGCAAGGCGCAAAGCAACGTACCAGAGTTAAGGGCGGCAGGGTTGATGGTCGCGGGATTGATGGTCGCACCCTCAGCGCCATTAGCCTGCGTAGAATACATTCGGGCTGCCAGGCGACGATGGCCACACGTTCTGCAAGAGCAGCGGAACGGGGGAGGATCGTGTTGAGCGTGGAGAAGCTTGGTGCCTGCAGGACGACGTGTCTTGATATAGTTGGACTAGATAAAAAGAAGCCGATGGGCGAAGCGCGCAGAAAAGGGAAAGAGGCGACTGTTGATCTCGCGGTTCCGAGAAAGTGTAATGTATGTATGTAATGTGATGCAAGCAAGATTATTCATGCATATGGGCTGGGCTGGTAGCGTCTCTGCTGGCGCGAGCTTCAAGGCTGGGGGGGAGGGGGGAGTTGACTACCTTGCCCGAAACAAAGTTGTTGAATAGTGATGTGTGAGCCAATCTCAAAGAGGCTGCGATCTGAACATGTCTCTCTTAACACGAGGGGGGGGGAGGCTGTGGCGTATCAGGGCAGACCTGCTAATAAGGCCCCTCTCTATATCCCCGTGAACTATTTCCGCGATTCTTCCTTTTCTTCTCTATGCGCCGAGGGTTGTACTTGTGTAAGAGGCAACGGTACTCTCTCTGCACACATGCGGCGGCGGGGGAGGGGAGGGAAGGAGGGAGGGAGGGTTGGGTTGGGGTGGCCAGGTGCCGGCCCAGCAGAACAAGATGGTTCTCGAGCCTCCAGAGGGCGTGGTTATGTATGGCTGGTCCCAAGACAAGACAAGGGCAGGGGCAACGGTGACTGTGTGATGGCGCGCGTTGCCGCGACTTTGGGCAGCTCAAGTTGTGCTAACTTCTGAAGCTTGATCTCTGCCACGAAAGCGCTGGTGGTCGAGTGCGTCCAACAAACGCAGCGACGATGATGAGGTGGGTGGGATAGGTGATGAGACGAGGAAAGGATTGGACATGAATGCGCGACGACGGCAAGTATGTAAGTGGAAGGTGTGTGTGGATGGACGGGTAGCCCCAAGATGGTGGAGGCTACCGAGCTATCTTGGAATGACCCGGGTGCTTAGGATAGGTTGGATAGGTTGGGTAGGGTAGACACATCTGGTGGGTGGTTGCTTGCGTCTGTCTGGCAGATCTCCTGGGTTGCCTGCGTCTTGGGATGCGTCCGTTTGGGAATGGGTTGGGCGGATATGCCAGTCAGTTAAGGTTGCTGGGAGTGTGGTTGTATGTATGTATATCTTGTAGTGATATCCGTCCTTGATCCTCTTTTTCTGCAGCCGTAGTCAAGTTGCTTTGCAAGTTTCGCATGTCATGTATGACGGCGCCTTACAACGAACCCACTTTCAGTTGTTCAGGGAAGTTGGAGTTGTCGTCGTGACACACGCTGGGTTACTTCTCTTGGAGATGGCGCGTTCTGAGCTGCCAAACGACGCAGTGGATGTTTGTTTGTTATCTCTGCATTCCAGCACTTGGCTTGCGCAGAACCGCCTTGAGCTCGAAAATCAATCCCCGCAGCAGCCGAGGAAGAAGGGGAGAGATAGAGGGATACGGACTGAAGACTGGAAACTGAAGACTGAAGTCTGAAGTCTGTCAGTCGGAAAGCGCGCGCACTGCAAGCTGATGCGCGATGAACAGAAGATGGAAAGGCAGCGCCGCAACGCCGAACAGTGACCCCGTCTCTAGCTTCTGGGCAGAGGAAGCTGACTAGGATTAAGCCCACTCGCAGCAACAGGGGCCAGGGTAGAGATGGGCCGCGCAGGGGGGGGTTCCAGTTGCGAAATCGATCAGCGAAAAAAACAGGAGGGCCGCCTCCCGGGAATTGTCCAGACAGGGAGGGTTCCAGGGTTCTGTAAAAGAGTCGTCGAACTCGAACTCGTCGTCTGCGATGCGATGCGAGGCGCGGCGCGTCGTGTCTGCCTGGATGAAAACCGGTCGGCCCAGACAGTGAATAACCACGGTTGGTGTGATATGTTCTGATGATGACGGTGATGACAACGCGACTCGCTGTTCCACGCAGAAGTCCCAGAACTTTCTGGCTGCGGACAACAATAATACAGAGAGGTTGAACGGAAGCTCCTTTTCACAGATTCTCATGTAATGCTCGATTCGATGCACGACCGCACGTCCGCAACAACGTGAGAAAGAGGCCGGGGTTGTCGACGGCGACTCTGACTGGACTACCGCTAGACCTGGGTATCAATAGGTATTGCGTTATTCGTCAAGTCGTGACCCCGCTGGTTTGGTGGCATTATTGAGGCGAGGTAAACGTCAAGGGAAGAAGGCAGATACATGTAAGATAAGTAGTCTTGGCCCCAAGATACTTGGCTAATCCCCGTTTCTGGGCACAAAGCACATCGATATGAAAGTACCGGGTCGGCTGCAGTACACACTCACCGAGCTTGCCGGGGCGTTCAACAAGAAATCCAGCTAAAGTACCGTCCCGATCCTTTGATAAACGGAAGAAATAGATCGATATATATGATCCGACCAGTCCTAATTAGGCACCAAACGGCAGACCTGAGCGGGTTGGGGTGGGAGTCAAAGCAAGCAAGAGCTGGCGAATATTGATGATCATCAGCCATTTCATGGAGATTTCGGTTGAGTGGTCTGTCTCGCATGGTTAATACACGTCTGCGTCGAGTCTCTCGCGCGTTGAAGCGACCGGATATACAATGAAACAGTGTTGGTTGACTCGATTGGAACAATGAAACGACTATCCTCTCTATCCGCTTCGGGTTTGTCTGCCAGTACTCTGTACACCTACATGTATACAAACACCGAAACACCATACGAAAGGGAGATACGACCTGGCCATGAGACTCATCGTCGCTCACGATAGCTTGGAATGGGAGCCGGGGACCACTTCATGGTTCGTATTCATTTGAAAGATCCTCCTTGTATTCCTTATTTCTTACACTTATCATATAATCAATATTGTACGTACAAGTAAGTATGTATCTACGCTGGAGGCGTATCAATCAATCAATTGATTGATGTAAGGCTCCGTCCGTCTGGGGCATGGGACGGACACGGTCATGTAGTGGTCGATGTACTCTAGAGACGGCAGGTACTTCCAGAGACGAGGTGGTGGTCTTTGCGGCCGGTTGAAAGTGGAGAGCGCGGGAAGCCCAGCGATCATTGACCCGCCTAAATTCAGTTCAGGTTCATGTCCATACTCGTACAGTGTCTACAATCTAATAGCCACCCTGCTGAGCCTAGTTGCCAAATATCGAACCTTGGGTTTCGCCTTGCGAGCGAACGACCTCGAGGCAAAAGAGAGAAAGAACCGTTAACCACTTTCACAACCCGGCTTACCAAGTACGTGCCTCTTCATCTCACTGAACTGAACCGTTCCCGTTCGACATTGGGCGCATACAAGAGACTTCTTGGCATCAACCAACAGTCGCGAGCTGCCCCCCTTGGACATTCATTGTCTTACCGTGGTGTTGGAGAAAGGAAAACTAAGGAAGTGGCTGTGTGGTTGGATCTCTGTGGCGGGCTCACTCGCTTGGGAATATCAGCGTATCTATTTGTGGAAGGTCGTATCAGGCACTTCTTAGCTGCCCACATGCAGATACTCGGCCGATGGCAAACGCAGCTGGGAAAGGACCGAATGGGCGTGCTGTATTGCCCATGCTGACGAACTTCACATCCCGTGGCGAGGAGCTATTCGTAATTTTGAAAGAAAGGAGAGGTAGTCAGTCATGCCGGTTGAGTTTGAGACGGTGGGGGATGCATCACAAGATTGCCGTAGGGAGGCACTGGGAGCGAAACACAGCTTGAAGCATGCGGAACCGCTATACCTGATCATACCCGCATTCGTGCTTGGTATCGTCCTTCTTCCTCCTGCAATTTCTCAGCTCAGCATTCGCAGTTCCTATAATCCGCCGCCACTTTGTCATGTAAAGAAAAGAGCAATAGTAGTAAGCCAAATAGCTATAAAAGCGCTCCAATGTGTGTCGTTGCCGAGTCGCCCGTACCCGACAGGATCAGGCACTCAAGATGAATAACCATTCCATCTACCCTAGGCCGCCCGCCTGCTGCTGTAAGCTGACAAGAATAACGAATCGAGCCGACCAAACCAGGGGAAAGGTATTACGTCTGGACTGCAGCACTGGTTCGCCGTATTGACCGGCATGATTGCGCAGCGCAAACACTAGCACGAAGGCTGCATGACGATTGCTAGAGGATGTTTTCCTTTTCATAACCTTTCAACTTGTCAAAATGTTTGATGATGTAAGAAGCGATTCGGAGTTGATATGTGACCTTTATCCTCTTTCCCAGTATACCCAACAACCATTTTGTCTGGACATGAACATCATCAACGAAAGATTGAATGTGTCATAGCCGCATGTGTATCCATAGCTAGCACGAGTATCACCGGTATCTGCACATGTGTTGGGTTCCCTATGTAACTCACGATTTAACTGTTGGCGTTGTCTACATGGACTTCTCCATGACAATCTCTATCAACCTTCTCATTCCCGCCAGATCGGCATGTTGACCAATGCCTAAGGCGACATTTCCGAGAGCAGACATCAGTCGGGCTTCTTTGGGTGCATAGTAACTTGACACTGTGTCAACCATTACTGGCCGTGTCTTCCCCTGAGTACATTGCTTTTCTTTCCTAATACACGCTGTCATATCGTCAAACCCTGAGGAATATGGATGATAATTCGAACGTTGATGCAAGTAGACCCCGGACTCTCAACGGGCTAGCCTAAACTGGACTGCATCCTTAACCGGTGAACAGCTTTGTTCATGATATCTCGCGACAGTCTTTGAACATCACTGCTATGTCTATCTACGCATAACTGGATCTGGGCGTACTACAACGAAGTCATGATTATCGAGGCAGCGCGAACTGACCGGTCTGGGTCCGGAAGCCTAGTCGGCCGTTGACTCACACTGGATTACCCCTTGAGCCAAACGCGAATTCTGTCAGACAGCCCCGGGGGTTTGGAGCCTGTCGCAGTATCACTCGTATAATCTACGTTCTCTTAGAGGCCCGGCTGGGTGAGGAGGGCTTGGGATGATCCACATCTGCCACTGTCTGTATCGCAAGTGGAAGGGAAGGGAAAAGCGCGTTGCTTGTGGCACGTTACCATGACTATGTGATATTGACCAAAACGGTCAGGTAGCACGGTGTTGTAATGCTCTCTGCACGATGCTGCAGCCAAGCCTCAGTCTCACCTATTTGTCGAGATGCAGAAGCGTGCCACTTGCGACTTCCCTAGTTGAGGCGGGCTAGCATGGTCGTAGAACCCAAGTCTCGGCCGCTGCTTAAACGACAATCTATGACCCTTATCCACTCTACCTATCTTCAAGCGATGGATATAGGATGGGTATCACGGATCTAACCATGGCGGGTGACCTGTGCATACCTGGTTCTCTTTTCTTTCACGGGTTTTCTTCGTTCAGGCTTTTTCTTTTGCCTCAATTCCAACAGCGACATGTGGGGAGAGGGGGCCTGATTAAGATCCGAGGATATGGGAAACACCAAACTGCTACCTCCCTCCTCACTCACCGGCTGGTCCACTGATGGGCGTCGGTCCTTGGCCGTGGTAAAAAAAATGAATGATTTCCAGATCTGAACTTGGCCCTGCGCAGGTTTCACGACTCCGGAGAAGATGCTCGATCAAGATGACAGAGCCCCGAGCCTTAAGCGTCATCAAACGTCATGGCCAATCAGAGCTTCGGCGCCGCTGGAGGAAGCTGACTGTGTTCCATGGACTGCAATCCAGCTCTGCAACATATGATTGGCTTCTGGGCGGTAATCCCGGCTCCGAATTTTACATGACGAAACGCCACAGCTGAAACTCGGTCTCAATCGGGCAAAAAGATCAAGATACTAGGACTAACCGCACCGAACTGCTCACCGGATCAGGACAGCAACAACTGGCGCATAGAGTTCGAGACTACCGCAGCGATAAGAAACCACCTGCTCTGGCAAACGCACGTACTTTCTAGCTTGGCCCGCCAAGTTGCAGTGGGATGCGGTCTTGCCGCGATAATTTGGCAGTGAGCATGACCCGCAGGCTGCGGCGGATGAAGACAAACATTGTTTCAGCTTGATTGCAATCCGGGGCCAGAGTTGAGCTCACCAGACTGCCCGAAGTGCATTGTCACAGGCCAGAATGAGGGGCAGAGACCGCAGTCAAGGCAGCGGAGTTCACTCGGACATGGGAAATGGATAGACTCGGCAACTTAGCAGCCGTCTCGCTGATTATCCCCTCTCCCCAACGGACCCTGGACAGCTCTACCAAGTATATCATATAGAACCACCACCACTGCTACTGCTATTGCCCTGTGCAGTAAGAAGTACCGTGGGCATCCCGATGGAGTCTGCATTCTGCAGTAGGTCGGTAGGCAGGCAGGCATCATGATGGACGTAGGTTAAGTATGCTAGGCTGCTAGGTTAGGTTATGTAGTATCGGGCCATGAACTGGTATACTAACAGGCTTAATCCACAGATGACCAGTGCGACATGGCCATATGACTCAGAAGGCCTCTGATTCATCAATAGGAGGCCGCAGAGTCCAAGACAAGAGGTGCACCGAGTCCCAGAGTCCTTCCCAGACTCCAGACTCCAGACTCCAGACTCCAGACTCCAGACTCCAGAGTCTAGAGCCTAGAGTCTACTTGTCGAGGGTTGTGGTTGTTGGTGAAATGGAAATAGACATGGGGCACAGACTGCCTGCTGCCTGAGGTGTGCAGTGTGGGTGTGGGTGTGGGTGTGGGTGTGTGTGTGGGTGTGAAGCAAACGGGGCAAGAGATGACCAGGGTCGATGACTGACTGACTGACTGACTGACTGACTGACTGACTGACTGACATTTGGGGATGAACTTGGAGTTTTCCAATGGAGCTTTGGAGCTTTGGAGCTTTGGGACTTTGGAGCTTGCTGCCCTGGAAGCGGAAGTCACTTTTGTGGATGAACTACATGCGGGATACATTGCTGTTGGTTGGCTACAGGCCCCTGCATGTGGATCGCTGGAGCTAGAGCCAGCTGACTTGTATTGGCACAGACCCTATCTGCAAATCATGGGAAGCCGTTGGCCCCATATCCAATCTGCGGGTCCCGCAAGCGCCCACCATCTGGCCCAATAAACCAGCTTCAGCTTCGCAAGAAAGCATTCCAGATGCGACTCTTTCGCCCTCCCTGTCTCCTCGACTAATAAAACCGACAAGGGGTTTGCGGGCTCGCAGCATCTTTGTCTCGATCAAGGGCATGGCCAGGGCATGGCTAGAGCATGGCAAGCATGGCAGTCAGGCAATCCTGGCGGGGTGGGGGGCGGGCGGGGGGGGGGGGGGGGGGGGGGGGGGGGGGGGGGGGGGGGGGGGGGGGGGGGGGGGGGGGGGGGGGGGGGGGGGGGNGCCGCCCCCCCCCCCCCCCCCCCCCCCCCCCCCCCCCCCTCCTCTTGAGCTTGTTGCTGCGAGGGAACCCTTTGCCAGATTCTAAATATTGCCATGGCCGATCTGGCACCCAAACACCCAAGCACCCAAGGTCGGCGGCCTACATACAGCATGACCACCTCCCCACAAAGTAACCCTTCCACACATTCCCCGCTTGACCTGTGCTGACGGGAGCGAGTGTGGCTTGCTTGGGTGTGCTTGGTGCATCCATCCATCCTCAACTCCCTAATGGGTGGGTTGGCCAGCCTCAAGTCGGAACGGGCCAGTCCCTTCGATAGGCCATTACTCGATGGGGGGACGGCTAACCACATAAGCACCGAAAGTGCTTGCTGATTGACTGCCTGATAAACCAATTCGCCATGCTTCTAGGTACTCACAGGCCTCCCTGGTTTCCCTGGCTTTCTTCACCCACTCACTATGTTCGGAGACCACTCCACAACTTCCTCGGCGTCCTCTATGGACGCCAGCACCTGCCTGCCAACTCTGCTTGCTTCGTCCGTTCCCACTGCACTGCACTGCACGCCATGCGGGAGACCCCTTGTTACCCGCTCTTGCAGGTGTCGCCGCGTCACAACCACCCAAACGTTTACAGCATGTCTTTCTCCCAATGCTGCTCGCTTTATTCCGATGTCGCTACCCGTCTGCTCTGTGCGCGTGGGAATCTCCAACTGTACAGGGGTGGGGAAGACATACGTATTAGATGAACCAGTGCTCTCAACCCCTCAACCCATCCGCATGTTGCAGCCGGCCACCGCGTGATGCGCGGAAGCCTGGGGTCAGTGACGATGCCCGGAAGCAGCTCCGGAGCTTGTGGGTTCTTCAGCCGCTACGCCTCGTTGAAGGGTGACACGGCATTCGGAAAGATCCAGTTGACTTGGACACAGCATATTCTGAAGATTAGCGACAGTCTTCAAGTTGCAACCTTGTGTGAGTGACACGGCAAGACTACCGACTAGTGTAATCCAGTTTTCTAGGTAACCAAAGGAAAGACATTCGGAAAACCAGCATGCGAACTTCGGAGCAGCACCCCCTTACTTACACGCTATTCTGCCACTGGTACTAGTACAAGCCTGTGCAGTGATAGTGGCATGGCCGGATATGCGATGAAGTTGGGACTGCGGATTGGCCTGATTGGCATGTCGCGCCTCGTTGTAGACGTTGGCATGACGATTAACCAACATACTACTCTACATCTGATATCAGTTCGAGATGTTGATGTCAGTTTAATAGTAATGTTATAGTAATGTTGTATGTCACCGGGTCAATCCTTTGCGGATTCTCTTATCACTAGAATCTCCGTCGGCCCGCCTGCCCATCTAAGAAGCAAGCGTTTATGGTGTTATCTGGGAATTGCCAGTCTCATTCTTGGGGCCTTGGCATAGTAGCTGGTCAGACAAGCAGGTTACGGTACTCCCAGGGGACAAATTAGCCCACGCTAGACACCTGTACCTACACCCCCTTGAGTTCGTGAACCCTGGAACCTGATCGCCCTCAACAACACCCGCTATCTTGATAGCTACTTACAGTATAATCGCTGACGGGGCTTGCTGTAGATTAACCTCATCCAGTACTGTGTGAAGCGAATGTCTATTTTTGGCTGTCGACAATATCCGATCGTTGCAAGTTTGGCTTGCTTACTTAACCTGCTAAAACACCGAGTCGTCTCGTGTGTAAGATGACAGATGGCCAATATGGATGAAATGTCCGGTAGAATTGCAGGGACGCGCAGATCACATGGGCTGGAGTTTACAGATTGAAACATGCATTCGTAGATGTCATCAGTCGAGCGGCTCGAGTATAGCTCGTATCACAACTTACATGGGATCATCCGCTAGGCTCGGCAATGTCAATACTTCCAGATGTGTGGCGTAGTGTACCCAGGACTGGAGAGTAGTGAAGTAGCAGCATAGCGTTGGGTACGACCTACATGCACCTACCCGCTGGGCCTAGCATTTGAGAATATTTTGTCATGAAAAATAAAATCAGACGAGCAAAACATATGTATACAATATCATCAAATTCCGATATAAACTTCACGGCTGCTGGGGTTGGTCGCCTACCACAGATGATGTCAATAACGACTAACGACATGGTGATACTAGCTGATTACATATATTGATAGGATTCCGAGTAGTGGTAATGAGGTCAATGCTTACTTCCCAGAATATCGGGAACCACTGTCCGGTGTCAAGTACTGGCTCTGAATGTACTGCGTCAGCATCCAGCCAGTCGACAGTACATGACCTTGAACATAACATCAGTGTATCAATCCGACCATCCCGTCTGTCTGGTGATGGTGGTGGGTGGCGTCACACCACAAGCAAACAACCCCGCAGAGAGCTACTGGTTAACCTAGATACCTACCTACGTAGTACCTGGTTTGCTGCTTGCGTTTTCGGGTGCTTAATAAGACCTGCTGCTACTGCTGACTGGACAGTAGGTATCTGATAGCGGTTGGCGGCTGATAAGAAACTGGGCTTGAGCGTTCCCACAGTGCGGGGCCCTGATTCGTTGTTTTGACGCGTTTCTAATCCGCTTCACATCAGAGACTATTTTTCAGCGACCAGACATTCACCTGCATTGATCATTCGACCCGATCGCAGGTCAACGTAGCGCAAATCATCACCCCGGATCCATCTGACTTGGGGCCATCTCGCCTTGTCAATATGACCAGCCTCAAGAGATCGCTAGAGTCTGATTCGGACTCTACAAACTTCTCCAGCAAGGTCTACGTCCGCTCGACCAAGAGTGGCAAGGTTCAAAAAATCGTTCGCGAGGTTTACCTACGTCAAGATATCCCTTGCTCGTCCAAACTATGTTCGAAATGTCAAAACACGGCACCCGCCAACGCCGTTGGCGTCGGTAAGTCCATGCGCTCCTCCAATTCACTTGGCCGTCAATCATCTAACGAGGCTTTAGTAAACCCATTTGTGCTTTCCGATAAGCCGGCAGGAACTAAAGAGTATCCCCAGGGGCATTATCTGGTGCCAGACACCAATGCTTTGCTAAATGCTATGGATCTGTTTGAGCAGAGTACGGCCTTTTATGATGTCATCATTCTCCAGACAGTCCTTGAGGAACTGCGTAACAGGTCTTTGCCTCTATACAACCGTCTAATCGGCTTAACCAAGAGCGAGGACAAGCGCTTTTACGTCTTTTTCAACGAGTTCCGCCTAGAAACCTATGTTGTCCGAGAGCAGGGCGAAAGCATCAACGACCGGAATGACAGAGCCGTACGCCGCGCGGTGCAGTGGTATAATTCGCACTTGGCGCAAAGCAAAGGCAAGAAGTTGCCAACCGTGGTCATGCTCACCGACGACAGGGGCAACATTGAGAAGGCACAGGCAGAGAACATACCAGCCACCCGTCTCCGGGATTACGTTAGCGGACTTGAAAATGGAGAGCGCCTGTTGGATATGATTGCCGAGTCCCAGGAGAAGGGGATTTCCAGAGATAAGAAGGCTGCAGACTTCCTCTATCCAGAGCACTTCAGCCTGTCCAAGATGATGACGGGCGTCAAGAACGGCATGCTCCACCAAGGAATATTCAACGTATCACCCTACAACTATCTGGAGGGCTCCATCAAAGTCCCAGCCTTCCCCAAGGCACTACTGGTCCTAGGCAGAGATAACATTAACCGGGCTGTTGACGGTGATGTGGTCGTAGTAGAAGTCTTACCCAAGGACCAATGGAAAGAGCCCTCGACCAAGATTATCGAAGAAGAAGCGGTCACCAAGAACGAGAATGCGGACGGCGACGAAGGCGAAGATCTTGTCACCGAAAAGGAGCGACGCGCACTTCAGGAAGAGGTTAAGAAGACGCATAGCACAGGTACCGAAGGCCGGGCACAGCCTACAGCAAAGGTCGTCGGTGTGATCAAGCGCAACTGGCGCCAGTATGTGGGCCACGTCGACCAGTCTTCCGTCAGCCAATCTGCAAAGCAGGGCCGTAAGCAAGAGTCTGTCTTCCTAGTCCCCATGGACAAGAAGATCCCCAAGATTCGGATCCGCACGAGGCAGGCTGGAGAGCTTTTGGGAAAGAGAATTCTCGTTACCATAGATTCGTGGGAGCGAGATTCAAGACACCCGATAGGCCATTTCGTACGCTCTTTGGGTGAACTGGAAACCAAGGCGGCCGAGACCGAAGCACTGTTACTCGAGTACGATGTCCAATACCGCCCGTTCCCTAAGACGGTGTTGGACTGTCTCCCCAAGGAAGGACATGACTGGAAAGTGCCGGCAAGCACAGATGATCCCGGATGGAGAGGCCGAGAAGACCTTCGCCCTCTTCTCATTTGCAGCATTGATCCTGTAGGCTGTCAAGATATCGATGACGCTTTGCACGCAAGACCGTTGCCGAACGGAAACTACGAAGTCGGTGTCCATATCGCCGATGTCTCGCATTTCGTTAAGCCCAGCAACGCCATGGACCACGAGGCTAGCATTCGCGGAACGACAGTTTATCTCGTGGACAAGCGTATTGACATGTTGCCAATGCTCCTGGGAACAGACCTTTGTTCCCTAAAGCCCTACGTCGAGCGGTATGCTTTCTCAACCCTATGGGAAATCAATCCTGAGGCGGATATTGTCAACGTGCGCTTTACCAAATCGGTCATCAAGTCACGGGAGGCTTTCAGCTACGAACAGGCGCAACTGCGAATCGACGATGCATCCCAACAAGACGATTTGACTCAAGGAATGCGGACCTTGCTCATGTTGTCCAAGAAGCTGAAACAGAAGCGCATGGACGCCGGTGCTTTGAGCCTATCTTCGCCTGAAGTCAAGGTTCAGATGGAGTCTGAGACCTCGGATCCGATTGACGTGAAGACCAAGGAACTGCTGGATACCAATTCGTTGGTAGAGGAATTCATGTTGCTCGCCAACATCAGCGTCGCGGACAAGATCTACCAATCGTTCCCGCAAACGGCAATCCTGCGGCGCCATGGCGCGCCACCCAAAACCAATTTTGATGAGCTCTCCAACCAGCTGAAAATCAAGCGCGGGCTCGAGTTGCGTTGCGACTCGTCCCGTGCGCTGGCCGACTCGTTGGACGCCTGCACTGACCCCAAGGAGCCCTTCTTCAACACGCTGATCCGCATCATGGCGACGCGGTGCATGATGAGCGCCGAGTACTTCTGTGCCGGCACGCAAGCCTACCCGGAGTTCCGGCATTACGGACTGGCATCGGAGATCTACACACATTTTACGTCCCCCATCCGGCGGTACGCTGACTTGGTGGCGCATCGACAGCTCGCGGCCGCTATCGATTACGAGCCCATGCATCCGGCGGTGCGGTCCCGCGGCAAGCTCGAGGCTGTCTGCAAGAACATCAACGTGCGCCACCGCAACGCTCAGCTCGCCGGCCGCGCCTCCATCGCCTACTACGTCGGCCAGGCGCTCAAGGGCCGTGTCGCCGACGAGGAGGGCTTCGTTATGAAGATCTTCAGCAACGGCTTCGTCGTCCTCGTGCCGCGCTTTGGCATCGAGAGCGTCATTCGCCTGCGCGACCTCGCCGAGCCCGAGCCAGAGAGCACCTTTGATGCTGAGAACTACGTGCTCAAGACCTCAGGCAGCCGCGACCTGTCCGTCGAGCTGTTCCAGAAGGTCATCGTGCGCATCAGCGATGCCAAGGATGAGGCCACGGGCAAGAGGGGGGCCAAGATGGAGTTAGTCAAGGTGATAGGTTAAGATTGGACTCATAATACCATGTATTGCTGCTGCTCAGCCATGATAGCCAAATAAAAATATAGATGGAGCGTTCCATATGTATTCATGCTCTGTGCCACTATGGCACCAGTCAGGTTCTCCTTGAGCTATGTTTTTATAAATGATCTCATTGTTGGTTTTTCTGTAAAAGTACAAAACTCGTGGTCTTCATTGACTGTACCGGTTTCATCAGGCGCATTTATCCCGCGATGCCCCCTACTTCTTCAGAGTGTTTTTTTTAGACCAACCGGAATGTGTCAACGCCCGTCCCCGATCGTGGTCGTGCTGCAAATAGAACATGCCTGTTTGTATGCCTTTGCAACTTGGCTACTTCCATATGCTATACTGCTATCGCTTGTAGGATCGCTGGTAGAATGATGCAGAAGATGGGAGAGCCAGGCCCAAAATTACCACGGGTACTAGTTAGCCCTTTTCTTTAAAACCCCCCCGTTTTGATAAAGCCGCCGGAAAACCCATGAACTCCCCATTCAGCGCCCTTGAGGGTGATTTGGTCTTTATCGACTCCCGAGCTTTTAGACGGAACTGCATGCGCGCATGTCATACCAGATGTTGTGTCGCTCTTTAGGATTTTTTGTTCTTGTCCGTATGTGCGGATCCTTTCTTCCCTGCCCTCAAGCATCGGAGTCGTCCCCATTGTCCAGCGCCTCGTCCTCCTCGCCGGCATTTTCGCGCTCCTCCATGGCGTCTTGCATCTCTTCCTCCTCCTCCTCTCCAGACTCGTCGTCTTGGTTCGCCTCGTCCTCATCTTCCTCGTCTTCCTCCTCGTCAACCTCATCCTCGGGCTCCGTGTGGCCGCCAGCTTCGTCGTCCATGTCCATTGTGGAGTCCTCGCCGGGCGCGCTGCCCGTCTTGGCCTTCTTAGACCGCGGCTGTTGCTCCGAAGAGCCCGCCTCCCCGGCAGCGGCGCCAGCACCGGCCCCGGCAGCAGATGCCGTGGATATGTCACCTACTTCGGTGGCTCCCTCTGATGTGGCATTGGACACTATGGAGGCATTGGGATCGGCGGGAAGAGGTAGACCTTTCTTGGCGGCGGCTACACGGCGGCGGTAGGTGTTGCGCTTCGTGGTGCGGGTTTCGTTGAATTCTGTCATGGTGGGATCCCCCTATGTCAGTGACACTGCTTCACAAACATGACTTCTCCCTCTCTCTCTCTTTCAAATGTTTCTCCAGACCAGGGAGAGAAGAGCCTATACAAGAGTCGTGAAAGTGAACGGAGAGGAACGTACTCTTGAACTCAGCTTGTAGCCGATCGCGAAATTGGGAATATTCGATATCTTCCAGAGCCTCGAAGACATCATCGGGCAGGATTGTCTTCTTACCGGAACCCAGGGTTCGTTCGTTTGCACTGCGCGAAAAGAATCACACGTCTCAGCGTTAGTCCGGGATCCTCGCAGCTAGCTATAGAACTAAGGTCTGCACATGGGGCAGATACGTACGCGCTTGCTAGGTGGTTGATGAAGACAGTCGCGCTCTTCGTCATGGCTAATATGGCGTTTGCCTGGATCTGCGTGTTGGGCGGCAGTACACCCTTCGCCAGGCGCGTGATGATAGATTTCGGGAGGTTGAGGTCCTGGTGAAAGTGCACTCGCGGTTAGTCTCCTCTTTCTCCTCCAACTTGACCTATCCCGTGTCGCAAGACGGGTGACAATCTGAGACCGTTTGGGGGAAATCAATGAATTCATACCTCGATAGCGACAGCATCCTTATTGCTGTCCGCTCCCCCTTTCTTGTCGGAGGGCGGTGCCGACTCGCTCGGCCGGTCTGTGTCCATCTCTTCCGGTGCAGCTGACGAAGCCATTCTGGTCGGAGCGGCGGCAGGCGCAGCCGGGGCGAATGCGCGAACGGGCTTCGATTTCGATTTCGACTTCGGTTTCGGTTTCGATGTTGGTGTGGGTGTGAGGTGAGCTGAAGCTGAAGCTGGGGCGGGAATGGTGTGGGCAAAGGGCGGTTTCGGTCCTCCTTGTTGGCCCGGGTTTTGTTGTACTTGTTCGTGGTCGTCGGCAAGGACGAAGGTGGCCAGAGACCGTCTAGTAGCAGCAGAAGCAGGATCGCTCTTACGCGGCATGGCTCGAGGAACGGTCAAAGAGAGAGGGTGTGGATAAAGTAACCTGCCCAAGCCAATGCCCTGGGAAAAGACTTAGGTCGGTCGCGTTGCGGGTGCTGGGCCAATCACGATGCCGAGATTTGCTGGGTTATACCCAAGTCAGGAAACGTATGGTGGGGACGGCGAATGTGCACTCACTCGCTCGTGTGGATTGTCTACGGTCAGTGGTGCAAATATAACGTAAGGTATGACGACGGGATGGCTGTATGATTGCGAGTCTGGCAAGTGATGAAATCAAGAGCTGGCTTTGGCGAGTCGATGGATGGATGGGCTTGTTATCTTTTCTTTTGGTGCGACGTTGAGTTTTGGTTATCGCGGCCAATACAGTTCCGTAAGGTACTGCAAGTGGTCCTTCCTGTCTGCCTGCCTGCCCACGTGTACAAGCGCTCAGTATGGCAGGTACGTAAGGTTAAAATCAATTAACCAAAAACGCGGGGGAGACGCGTCGTGACTTGAGCCCAATGAAAAAAGGGACAAGGACGCGTTGATAGGTACCAGAAGTCAGTTTACTTTAGCTAAGTATGTAGGTAAGAGCTTTCACAGTACTGGTAATATATACCACTTGCAATATACTTCTAAACCACAGGCGATTGACTACATACCTACATGTATTTACTGACAACAGCAAGAGAGTCAATTGATCGGTACTTCACATCAACTCACTTACATATATTATCAGTCTCGTCTCGCGAGGGTAGCCGCACAGTGAAGGTCTCCCTTCTCTTTCCATGGGAGCCGCGGGATGCTGCCATCTACCTCATATCACAGCCCAGCCCTTCAGAGGTTCGCGGCGTGGGCTAGACACGATTAGTTAGTTCCTCAATATCCGAGCCAAGCGAGAAAGGGACGACAACATAAAGCGCAACGAGCCAGGTCCTTCTGAATAGGTCCACCATCGCCCGGTCGCCTGGGGCTCGCGCGCCAAGCACACTTTTGGCACTCATCCCGGACGACCTGCCCGGGTCTCTGGTGCGGAGTCCGGCAACTTAGTCGTCTAGCGGTAGGCGGTACAATGGTAGATATGCTCTCTATCTCGAACTCGACACGTTTTGCTACTGTCCCAATTGGGTCCCTCCTGCCCTGGGGGGGGGGGGGGGGGGGGGGGGGGGGCGGGGGGGGGGGGGGGGGGGTGGGGGGGGGGGGGGGGGGGGGGGGGGGGGGGGGGGGGGG